>CM021106.1:56466270-56619150 GCA_007115665.2 Sequoiadendron giganteum | reverse complement strand
GAATGATTGATTTGAAGATTTGGATGATGATTACGGAATTAATTTACTTGGAATGATTTAAGTTGGAGCAATTTGATTAGAGGATTGATTTGATGGATATTTGATTTTTTTTGGATTTTTCAAATGTTCTGATTTTTTTGGATTTTAGAAATTTTGATTTTTTTGGATTTTTCAAATGTTTTTTTTGGATTTGAAAATGTTTTTGATATTTTTGGATATTTTTAGGATTTTCAGGGATTTTTTCATGACCTTTTTATGATTTTTAGATATTTTTTCAAGACATTTTATGATTTTTATGTTCCTTTTTAGGACCTTTTTTTTTGTTGAAATGTTTTGATATGTCAATGGATGACAAACTGGGTAGCCTTTGTGCTAGATACCAATGACAAGGGAAAACCAAGTCTAGGTGCAAGGATATAATGATATTAATGGATGAAAGGGTGGGTGATAGGATAAGGGGTAGAAGGCTCATGATAGATGAATCAATAAAAATGATAGTTCATAGTGAATGGAATGGATGTATGCATCATAAGAGAGCAAGGATGTGATCTCCAAAGAATATGTCACATAGGAATAGCATGCCCCATTCTAGGTACAATACTTAGGATTTTTCATGACAAAGCTTATGACAATAGGATAATGATAGGATTGTTTGGAAGGATAAGGTATATCAAAATATATCCTTGAAGCATGTTTCAACATTTTGCCCCCTACTTTTATCAAGATCAAAAGGAGGAGGAGAGGATGAATGGACTCAATATGATAAGTATATGGGTATGATGGCCAAGGATGATAATATAGGAGATGGTAAGATAGGATATGATAGGATAAAAAATTATATGATAGGATGAGACAACGTGCCCCCAAGTGTAAGTGACATAGAAGATCAACCTACACACAATGCTTGTTTTCTAGGTTTTCTTCATGGTACTTATCTAGGGTGCTTGTTTACCAGGTTTTCATCATTGGACGAAGGAATTTCCCTTTACTTTTTTTTTTGAATAGGAGAAAGATAGGAGGGACTCAAGTATCTATTTCCATGAAAGGTGATAGTCCCACTAGATGGATGTTGTCACATGGACCATGCCAAATGTCATTATGCTCATAGATGTTGGTAAGGGATGGCATGAAAAGGAGATGGAGTAGGTAGATGATGGATTATGATGTGGATTATGTAGGGAATATGGTGGATTATGATGCAGATTATGTAGGACTTATGCAAAAGATGAATAGGAAGCTTAGCCAAAAGTGTGGACCATAGGAAGGTGATGGAGAAGATACGTAGGATAGTGGATGAAAGATGAGGAGATGGAGGTATGTGGAGTTGTTATGAAATGGAAGGGAACCATGACCAATGGTTGCACACACTGTGATAAACGTTGTAGATTTTGATGTGGAGGTGGTGTAGGAAGCAATGGTGATGTTTTCTTAGAAAATGGATGACAAAGTGCTTTAGGTACCCACATAGACTTAGTATTTTTATGAGTTTTATTTTTCTTGTGGGATTTAGGAATTTGATATTTTTGAATGGAATGAGAATGTGGGCTGGAATGTTGATGTTATAACAGTGGGAGATATCTTTCTCTCAAATTTAAAAATGATGGATAAATAATACCAAGGCAAGTCGAACTTGCTATATATAATAATATTATGAAGAGTCACCTTGTTTCTCAAAAGAGACCAACCCAAATGAAGAGTCACCTAGTTTTGTATAAATACAAGGTGATGATCATTCATTTGACAATTAAGTTCATTCATCATAATTCACATTCCTAGAACAAGTTCATACTTGAGCAGCAGATCGTCATCTTGTAGCAGTAGATCATCATTTTTTAGCAACATACCAATTTCAAGGAGAAATATATTCATTTGTATCTTTGCATCTAGGAGAGATGCTATTATTCATTGTATCAAATTCGGCATTGTGTTGGGCTTGAGTTGTAAGAAGATTTCTACTTTTATTCCTTCAATAAATAAGAGATATATATGTTGGGTTTTTCTCCCTCGAGTAGGAGGTATTCCCAAGGTATCTTGTTGTGTTCATTGTCTTATGTGTTGTATTTTCTGATTGCTTTCATTTCTGATCCTAAATCTGACATGGAAGAGGATGGTTGTGATTTTTGAGATGTAGATGCCTCATTTGACTTTCTTTCCATTTTCTTAGGGACCCAAACCATTTTAGTTTTGGTCTTTGCTTTTGGAGGTGTGGGCTTATATAGATTTTTAGATGGATTTTTCTTTGATGCTTTGCTTTTGTGTCCTAAGGCATGAGGACCCTTAGTATTTTTTTCTTTATAGATAGAGGCATCAAAAAAATTTCTTTTGAATCCCATGGATATGGTGGAATGAGTGGAAGCTTCATGTTTAGACAATGTGTGCATTAATTGGCCATGATAGGATTTTTAGAAGATTTATGGATGAATGGATAAGGGGGTTGTATAATGGAGATATTAGGTGTTGGGAGAAGTGGAGGTAAAGTGGATGGTGGAATATTAGGAGTTGGAAGAAGTGGAGGTAAATTGGATGGTGGAAGGTGTATGGTCACATGATTTTGACATTTGTAGGATAATGGAGGTGGAATATCAACATCTGTTTTGGGTATATGATAGGGATTATGATGGAAAGAGGACTTAGGATGGATGGAGGAAGTACCAACATCTTTATCTTGTTTTCTTTGGGGTGAGTATCCAAGGCCATATGAGTGTGGAGGGACTATAACATGGATTGGATCCAAAATACCTTGTTCATGAAGGCCTAAGCCTTTACCTTTGTAGTTCATGTTTTGGAGTATGTGATGGAAAATGGGACTAGGTGTAGTTTGGATACTAGACTTGAGTTCATTATTTAACAGAGAAGGTGAAGTGTAGGATAATGGTTGTTGATTTCCTGTGGAGGAACATTCATAAATAAAGGTGGATAGACCAATAGTACATGTTGGTGGATTTGAAATGGGGTTGATAGTGGATGCAGAAGGATCATTAGGATCTTGATTATGTTCATTTAGATCCACACTATTGGTTTGATCTTCTACATTTTCCTAGGAGGCATGTGTCTCGACATGACAAGTGGATCATGTGGGATCATGGATAGGACTAGGTAGGGGGTGGATAGGAGCAATGGAGGTTTCTTGCTCATGGATAGGTGAAGTGATAGGCTCTTGACCATAGAATGCATAGAGTTGGATAAGAGGATCATCATGGCCTTCTTGATCATAGGTAGGATCTAGATCGTAGAGGGAGGTTTCATCATGAATAAGACCAAGTATGTTATGAGTGGGATCATTAGAAGGGCCTAGATCTTTATTAGAATGAGAGGTTAATTTTTCCTCATGCTTAGGATAATTCTCTTGACATAGCTCTTGGATTTGGGTAAAAATGGAAGTGGAAGGCTCTAGAAGAGGCTTACTATGCTCTTTGTGATCAACAACATGAGGGAGTGATGGAATTTGACTTAGACATATAAGATCAATAGGTTTTGGACCACATGATGGAGTTTGGAAGAATAGACATGGAATTCAAAGGTTCTTTGGTAAGCTCATTAATGGGTTCTTGACATAGGGATGGTATATTCCATGCTAATAGTCTTTGGAGAAAATTGTCAAAGGATTCTTTGGTTGATGGATTAGAGCTTGGGAAGTTGGATGGTGGTGTTGGTGTAGGACTAGTATGCTTTGAGATAGGAATTTTATTATATGGTGATGGAGGACTAGTAGATGGAGTGGTGTATGATTCCAAACTTAAGGTGGCATTTCCCTTGTCAATAGTATCATTAAGATGGCATAAGATTTCTACAAAGTTCTCATCATCACTAGGATCTACATAGTTCTCATCATCACTAGGATCTACAAAATTCTCATCATCACTAGGAGAAAATTTTGACCCACCTTGGAGGATATATGGTTTTGGATTATCTTCATGATTAGGAAAAGGGGCTCCTCGAAGTATGACCTTGGGATTGTGACTAATATTGTTAAGGATTAGGACCATTTTAGAAAGTGCTTGACTAGGATTAGGGTGATGATGATGATGTGGAATGATTAGATTGGATGACTTGGATTGATTAGGATGAAATTGATTGGAATGTGATTAGAAAAAGGATTATTAGGATGATTAGAATGAAATGTTTGTGTTGGTGTTTATAGCTTGAAATGACAATTTTCAAACAAATGATTACACATGTACACACATGAATCACACACGCAAGACACATAAGAAAGTATGAATTTGAAATTATGAATGTGATGATTAAGCACACTTTTGAAGAAGACACATCAACAAGTTCTAGAACTAGTCAAGAGGGTATGACCAATTAGGTCTTAAGCTAGGATGCACGAGGTTGACTAGGGATAATTTGAAAGAAAAATCCTGCCACACAGTCGAGAGAAAGGGGTAACCCACCCTTCACCTTCATTTCCCAAAGGTATAAAGTTATTTGGGGCTTAGCCAAGAGTGACAAGATTTTAACTCCCAAAGAAGTGTGTCTTTCAATTCACACCTCAATTGAGGTCGTCCCTTGAAGTGGTGTGTGCTCCAAGAAGGCCTCCTAAGAAGGGTATGACAAAAGCAAACCAAGTGAGGTGTTTTTAATCACACACGCACTTGATTCACACTCACAGTTGTTAATTTTCTTTTAGAAAATCAAAATGTGTGTAAAACAATTCAAGCACTTGTTCTTTTTAGATCCCGAAGCCAAATGTGTAGGAAGATAATTGTTCGTTTTAACCCAATTTCAATGATGTGACAAAAAACAAGATGTTATTTTTAAGCCCAAAATCCAAGTGTGTGATCAAACAAGTTGTTCTTTTTAAGCCTCAAATCAAAGTGTGTTGACAAACAATAATTAGAGATGAAAGATGGAATGTGTGCACCTAATTATTTTCATCCTTAAATATGTTGTAGATACTGGTGCCATTGTTGTTCCAGCTCCTTAGACTCACCTATAAAATCAGAAAATGATATTATAATGCTACCATTTAAAAAAAAGCTCATCAGACAAGGAAATTTGTAATTTCAGATACATGTTTTTAATAGAGCTGAATTAGATTATATTATTTGATGACATTATTGATCTAGAAAATAAAAAATCAAAGAAGATCCCTTGCTAATTTTTTGAAAGCTTTCCAGAAATGTAAAAAAGTCAGAAAAATTCCCTATTTTGCACTCAGAAATGCAGATTTATGAAAAACCAACCAAAGATCAAACTTTTTCACATTATATTTAACCTCTAAATTAAATCTGTAAAACATAAAACCCTATTAGAATTTCAACAGATTTCCAAAAATGTAAAAATTTCTGAAAAACTCTTCGATTTGCATCCAAAAATTCAATTTTATGAAAAAACATAAAATAACAATAACTCCTACAAAAATGATGATAAAACATTAATGTTTTTACTGTAGCCTCTTGAGATCATGCAAAATATTATGTGAAAATATTGTAGAAAAATTCAAAGTTGTGTGGAAGATATGAATAAATTTATAAAACTTGGGGTTTTGTCCAAAAAATGGCAGATCTACAACAAAAAGTCAATAAAACCGACAAGAAGAAAGCTAGATCAAAGGATTAACATTAGGTTCACCAATATAGATAGGAAAAATCAGATATAAAACTAAAACAACAAGATATCAAACCCTAATTAGCACAATAGAGTACGAGCAAGCATGAAAATAAAAATAACAAGCGAATGCAAACCGATCTCCATGCTAAACTTGATTGATCTCCATTGTTCTTCCTTGATTGATCTCCATTGCTCTTCTCAACCTCGCATGAGAATGAAATATTTCAAAAGATTGTTTGTTGATGGAGGAATTTTGGTTTCTCACTGTTGCAATAGCATAAGATTAAGATGAAAATGATAGATGTAAATAGATAGATGAAAGATGATGAATGAAAGATTGTAGAGACAATTCAACAGAGTAAGGGTACTTGAAAGCTCATCCATGCAAATGGCTTGGTTGTGGGTTAATTTATAGGTGAAGATGGGATGATGAAGGGATAACAATTTCCTTTTTGTGAGTGGTAGTGGAATTAGAAAGTTGATCGTGCAACTTGGGAGAAGAAATGGAAGGTGGATCAAGTTAACTAAAGAGGAGAATAGAAAGGGGACCGTGTTAACTTACGGAATGATTTGGAAAGTGATGAACTCATCTTGAGAGATGATTTATAAATTGAATCAAGTCATTTAGGGAAATAATTTAAATAATTTAGAATTATTTAAATTATAAGAGATGTGAGAGGATAAGGATTAATTTAAATAAATATTTAATTTATTTAAATTATAAGAGATGTGAGAGGATAAGGATTAATTAAATAAATATAAAATTTATTTAATTAATTGGATAGAGATTAAATAATAGGGATGATGAAAGGGGTTATGTGAGGTTTAGAATTAAATGTATTGTAAGATGTCAAAAGTGAATGTCACAAGATTTAGTCAATTTTAGGTGACTACAGCTTGAAACCCTCACTAGGGTGTGTTTTGACTGAAAATCATGAATTTTTTCCCATTCCACTGGTGAACAAGCCTTAAAATTAGTGCAATGGGTTTATATATGTTGTGTTTTGTGTTATTAATGTTGCAAGAGTAGGGGATGGAGGTTGGTGCAAATTTGTTGATGCCCTAGTCAGAAAACCTCATGTGTTTAGCTTAGAAGTTGCATAGGAGTTAGGGTTTGTAGAGAAGCTCTTAGGTGATTGTTGAAATTGCTTGGAAAGGGTTTGGAAGACACCATATTATGTGTTTGAGCTATTGGCATGAAGAATTGAATCCTAGAGTGTGAAAACCTCATAGTGACCTAGTTGAACAAGCCTAATTAGGCCTTTTGTCAAACAAGAAAGTCAATTTTATAGCCTTGTGTTACAAAAACCACACCTAATTTTTGGATATGTTAAAGAAATCCCAAAGGGTACTCAAAATAATTTTCTGATTGTGTATTTGAGGTTTTTCTTCCAAGTTATGCCAGAAAAATCCAATTTGTATTTCTACAAGGCCTAATGGCAGTTTGTGAAGAAAGTCACCTTAATTGATGTGTAAAGACTTTGGAAAAGAGTTGTTTGAGTGAGTTTTGATCTTCGATAACCCTGATTTGCATCAACTATCCTCTGAGTACTGGTCCCATTGGACCTTAAACTGATCAATAGCTCTGCTCCGTAACTTAACATTGTGTTTATCCAAGATTCTAATGGGCTCCACTAACACCACTCCTAGATCCTATACCTGCAAGGATTGCCAATCAAGCACATGAGTCACATTTGTATGAAATGGCTTAAGCAAGGAAACATGAAACACATTATGAAGTCCATCCAGAGCAGATGGTAGAGCTAGTCTATAAGCAACTAGGTTAATCACTTCCAAGACTTCAAACAGTCCCACATATCTTAGGGCCAACTTGGAAGAATTTCCAAAAGCAATAAAAAATTTATGACCTTTAACTCTCAAGAAAACTTTTTCCTCAGTTGTGAATTGTCTAAGAGTTCGATTCTTGTTGGCATAACTCTTTTGTCAATCTGTCACCTCTTTGAGTCTGCTCTCAGTGACCCTGATTTGTTCTTCCATTTCCTTAAGCATTTTAGATCCTACTATGATCCTGTCCTCCAATTTAACCCAAATAATGGGGATACGACACTTTTTACCATAAAGAGATTCAAATGGTGCCATGCCTAGGGATGTATGATAATATTTTTTGTAGGAAAACTCTACCAAAAACAAATATTCTTCCCACCTATACTGTTGGTCCATACAATACATTCGGAGGAGATCCTTGACTACCCGATTCACCCTCTCTATCTGCCTGTCAGTTTGAGGATGATAGATTGAGCTGAAATTCAATTTGGTCCCCAATGCAACATTCAGGGTCATCCAAAATCTTAAGGTAATTTGTGTGTCCCTATCAAAAATGATAGTCTCTGGCACTCCATGGAAGCAAAAGATCTCCTAGACAAATTTCTTAGCCAGGGTCAACGATCCATCCTTAAGGTTTCCTGGAATGAAGTGTGCAACCTTATTCAAGTTATCAATCAAGACCAAGATAACATCATTCTTGTTCTTGCTCAATGACAACCCCTATACAAAATCCATATTGATCACCTACCATTTATACTCAGGTATGACATGAGAATACAGTAACCTGATTGGATGTGCATGCTCAGTCTTGACTCACTAGCACTCTAAGCATATGGCTGCATACGCCACTAAATCCTTCTTGAGTTTAGGCCAAAAATATAGTCTTCAACACTGTGATCATCTTGGATACTATGGGGTGTGTTGAATAAGGTGCATTGTGAACCCTTCTAGAACCAACTTCCTCATCTCTCTAGATTCAAGAATATACATTCTTCACTGATATCTCAAAATACCATCTGGTTCGATCTCATACCCATTGAACCAATGATCTGAAGGATTTACTACTAGGGCGCTCTTCAGTAATCTCTCATAGTGCTCATCCCCTTGCAGATTCTAAATCACTTGCTGTCTCAAGTTAGACCTTGTTGAGATCATGGTTGTCATATGTCTTCGTCTACTAAGAGCATCAACCACTTTGTTCTTTTTTCCCTTTATATATTCAATTCCAAAGTCATACTCACTAAGGAATTCCAACCACCTTCTCTGCTGCGCATTAAGGTTTAGCTGGGTAATTATGTATCATGATCCTAACCGGTATGTTTTGAGTTCAAACGGCTTTCCCAAAAGATAATGCCTCCACATTTGTAAGGCATGAACTATTGCAACCATTTTTAAATCATGAGGCACGCAGTTCACTTTGTGTTGCTTGAGCTTTCTTAATTCATATGTTACCACTTGTCCATATTGCATTAATATTGCTCCCAATCCCTCTCCTGAAGCATTTGTGATTACTATGAATCTCCCATTAGGATTAGGGATGGTCAGCACTGGTGTTGTTGTGATCTTCTCCTTCAGGAGTTGGAATTTCTGCTCGCATTTCTCGGTCCATTCAAACCACGTTCCCTTTGTTTGGAGTGAGGTAATAGGAGATGCAATCTAGGATAACCTTTGCACAAAATTCCTATAGTATCTCATGAGGCCCATGAAGCTATGAAATTCTGACACATTCTAAGGCATTGGACATTCCACGATCGCCTTGATCTTCTTGGGGTCTACAAAGACTCCTTCAGCTGAAATGATATGGCGTAGATAGTGCACCCTGTCCTGATAGAATGAACACTTGGATAGATTCCCAAAGATTTTCCTTTCTCTAAATCAATGAAAAACTATCTTCAAATGTCTATCATGCTCTTTGATAGTCTTTGAGTAGACTAGAATGTCATCAATGAAGATCAGAAAAAGTCATCCAAGCAATCTCTGAACACACTATTCATGAGGTTCATAAAGGTTGTTGGTGCATTAGTCAAACCAAAAGGTACCATTGTGAACTCGTAATGTCCATATTGAGTTCTAAATACAGTCTTCGAAATATCTTCTTCTTTAATTCTCAATTGGTGGTACCTTGGCCTGAGATCAATTTTGGAAAACACTGTTGCTCCCTTCATTTGGTCAAACATCTCATCAATCCTTGAGAGTGGATACCAATTCTTGATGGTCACCTTGTTCAACATCCGATAATCTATACATAGATGCAAAGTTCCATCCTCCTTTTTCACAAAGATAATTGGTGCTCCCCAAGGAGACACATTAGGTCTTATAAGCCCTTTGTCCAGAAGTTCCATTAATTGGGCCTTTAACTCATAGAGTTATGCGGTGGTCATCCGATAGGGTGCCTTGGATTGAGGCTTAGCTCCTGGAACATGGTTGATAGAAAATTAAAATTCTTTCTTTAGAAGCAACTCTATAAGTTCATCAAGGAATACGTCTTGGAACTCCTTAAGAATAGGATAGTCATCTAAATACGGTTCCTTGCTATCAGTATTACTAACATGCACTGCATAAATTGCACATCCCTTTCGACAAGACTTCTTGAGCTACATCACATAAATCTATCTAAGCTCTAAGGGTCTCTGCATTCCACAAACCTCGACTGGGTTTCCATAATCATTCAGACAATTGACCACCTTATCCTCATAGTTCACTATAGACATGCTCGGTTAGCCAATTTATTCCCAAAATTACATCATATGAGGCTAAAGGTGCTACATACAAGTTGACTTGAGTTTGAAAGGTTGAAAGGTCTAACTCACTGCAAAAGAGACAAGTATCTACCCTCCACTCTACTCGATTACCATACTGGACTGTCCATGAATTTTCCATGTATCCAGGTCTAATGGGTATCTTGGATATTATTCTAGGATCTATAAAACATTCAATAGCTCTAGTATCAATTAAGATAGAGATAGATTGGCCATAGAGCTTACCCGTCAGCTGAATTGGTGAAACCTGATACTCTACCCATCTATCATCCACTACAACATGGATCTCGTAATGTTGAGTCTGTTGGTAGCTTCATTTTGCAACTCCAACCACTGAGGATAATTTGAGGCATAGTGATCACCTCCACAAGTATAACATCCATCACAAGGCCCTTTGTGACCTCCTAGCTTGTCCTCTCTAAATCCCTTCTGCTTATGATCATCTTTACCTTTGCCTTTGTTTGCCTTCTTGTTCTTTCCACCATTACCATTTTCACCCTTCTCTTACGACTCACTTCTACTCTTGAGATTACGGATCTGATGGCTCTTGTCTCCTTTATGAAATTTCTTTTTCCCGTATCGTGACTTAGAATTTGATTCATTGTAGAGATTGGATCATTTTATAATTGTTCTTGTTTTTGTTCATGTTTGGTGGCTTTTAGGAAGACTTCTTTCATGGTTTGAGGTACGCTCATATCCACTTCATCTCCTATGTGGGGTTTGAGTCCCATTATAAATTTTTGAATATGAAACCATTCATCTCCTTGATATAGAGGCACATACTTCAACAGGTTGGTGAACTTTTCCCAATACTGAATCATAGTCATATTTCCTTAGGTTAAGTTCTGAAATTCCATCACTTTCTTGTCAAAGAAAAGCCGCGCTAACCATTTTTTCCTAAAAGCTTGAGGAAGAGTTCCCATGTGATCTTAGCAGGTTGAAAATTCCGTTCTAACTTCTCATTATCCCACCAAGTCGTTGCTTCACTTGAGAGTTGATATGTAGCCCATGTCGCCTTAGTCTGTTTAGAAAGGTTACGAAGCCCAAATTATTTTTCCATCTCTATAATCCAAGCCTCAACTCCTGCTACAATAGCCTTACCATCAAACTTGGGCGGTGCTACTCTTTTGAGATCTTTCCCAAGCTCTTCCTCAATTTGTCTTCATGGACCTTCCCCTAGACCACCATCTCCTTGATTTCCTTTTGAATTCCTACGATTCTAATTCTCACATGCCACTCAAACTTCTTGCTCTATATGATCCATGTGAGACTCTTGTCGATTCTGAAGCTCTACAATTTTCTCCAACCTCTTGTTAGTTCCGTTATTGAAACCACTACGACCCATCTCTTGCTTGGTGGTCACCATGTTGTCCCACACTTATCGTGCAACACATTCACGTTTATCACATCTCAACACAGGGTTCTACGAATAAACGTTCTTATTCTACATCACATAATTTTTCATATGCATACATCCCTCATTCTAGAACACATACACATTTAGGCATAATACATAGATTTTGGAGTCCTTCATTTGAACACACCAAAAAATATATTATTTGATTTTATTTATATTAAAGGTGAGCCAATAGACCCTTATTTACAATAGGCTTCTTGTTACACCATTCTGATTTATCGGCATCAAAAAGAGGACATTCCTCTAGGTCCTCACCTAAATTTACATCAAACTTTACATAAAAGGATGGTTGAGCACGCAGGCTCTCCTTTTACTCCTTAGTCAACAAGGGTGCATTGGATCCACACCCTAGAGGCCAGTCCCAAATTGTGGAAATATTTTTGATCTTAGGTGTTCACTTCTCCTCAATCTTCAAGCCTCTCTCTAGCTTGATTCGTGTAAGGGCCGTAGCTAGATTTTAGTCATCAGGAATTTTTTTATTGAACCTTCTTCTTGTCATTTTCTTCCTTTACGTCATTCTTACGTGAGGTTCTAACAGTTTTCCCTTTCCTTTATCTTTCCTTTGACCTTCCCATACTTGCATTCAATCCAAACTCGGTCAATTCTCAGGACAACTAAATTTTGGTCAAGAGTCAACTATCCCTATTCAAACCATAATTTGAGGACTCTCTAAGTCCTAGAAAAGACTCTTGGGACTCCCGAGTCCTAGGGCTCGCCGAGTCAACTCGCCAAGGACTCCCGAGCCGAGTCCTGGAGAGTCTAGGCTAGGACTCCCAAGTCCCAACTTAGGACTCTTGGCATCGCCTGGAAATAATGAGTATGAATGTTTAAAAATTTTATTTTGTTTGTTTTTTTCATTTAAAATTTTGAAACTATGAGTATGAATGATGAAATTTCAAATATTGAGTGTTTGAAGATCATATAACATGTATAATATTTTAATTATGATAAGTTGATAATCAAATTAGGCTCTTATGTTCTCTATCTGCATTAATTTATTTTATTTTTTGTAAAACTATAGTTTTCTTCTTTGTCGAGTCCTAGCCCGGTTTTTTGTCGATTCTATGCCGAGTCCCGAGTCCCAATCCTATTTTGGGTTGCCGAGTCCACGCCGAGTCTGAGTTTTCCAACTTTGATTCAAACTATGGTAGACTCAAAAGGCCTAGAGTTGAACCTTAAGCTTTGATACCAAATGTAATAACCCATCCTAAATTATTACTTAATTAACATTACTATAAATGACACATGAATATATTCCAAATTAAAAAGATATAAGTAGTAGATAAAGTCAATCATAGCTACACAAGTGTGATGCCTCTATTGAAAGGTAAAAATTTGTAACTAAGTTTCAGAAAATCACCCCAAGGTCTCTCGGGTGTCAGGTCATGAATTTGCAAAAACAACTCAATTGTTTGATGTGATTTTGATGGTAATCACAAGGGGCCTTTATGGTTTGTGAAGCATGGAAGTTTCATGGGTTTGTAGTTAAGTTTCAAAATTTTGGAAATGGATGAACAGTGACAACAATTTTATGACAACAATCTGAAACTCTTCTTGTTCATTAGATATGACATTGTTATGATGTTGGAAACTTGTGTCTCACTCAGATTCTAAAAGAAAATTAAAAAGGATAAAGGGTTTAGAAGTTTTCCTAAGTTTGAAACTATGATCAACAGGAACAATGGCTAAAGTTGCAATAGATAGACTTCCCAAACTGAGTTTTGTTTAGCCAAGGACAACCTACAGTGTCACAAAAATAGTGCAATCTTCGAGGGCTCTTTGCATATTTTCATATTTTACATTCACCTATTTAGCATGAACATACCATTTAACTTAAGTGCAGTAGAAAAAGTAGCTCAAACTAACTTTACACAACAAATTTTCACCAACCAACTACAAAAAGTATGAGATAGAAGTGCATCAAATACTACAACATTCATCCACCATTAAAGTTGTACATGAACTAACAAACAAAAAATAAACTTAAACTTAAATGAACAATGTTGAAACAATTATGGAGGTTGAATCATGCACACATAATGAACAATACACAAGAAACCATCAACTTCAATGCTTTTCTCATATATTGCAGCAAAATGCCTTTACACAACAACTCATCCCTCTCTTTGAAAATGAGAGGAGGCCCCTATTTATAGTTTTCAAAAAGTAGAATGAATGGTCAAGATCACTAATGAATGGCTCAGATTCCTTCTAGTTTAAGGTTTTCACATCACCCAATTAGAGTACAAAATTTACAATATAAAAATAGGAATTTTGTTTTTTCCCTATTTTGTCTTCTAGCTACCTATTTAAATATTCATCACCTATTACAAGATTTCCTGCTTCTTTTTGCAAGGTAGCACATTCAACAAACTTGTCGATGGTGGCTAAGAGCTTCTTTTATTCAAATAAGTCTGATTTAGAGATCTATAAGGCAACCCTCTTGAATCCTTCCACCGTTTGATCTCGATGCTCTATGCATTTTGGTCCACCGACTCCTTTCTCCATTGTCTTGTGGAATTCATGCTTGATAGCTTCTCGATCTAGCTCTAGTGCGGGCATCTCATATCCTGTCATCAACTTTAAGAATTCATCACATTCAACTCGGTGATCTATGATTTGTTCATGATTGGCTTCTAATACTAGCAGGGACTTCTCTAGAACTTTTCTATACTCAAAATTAAGCAACCATGCTTCAGGCATCCAATGGTCCTCTTTTGATAGCATCAACTCCTTTTCCCAAATTGCTCGGGAGAGCTTGAGTATACTCTCCAGCTTGGGGTATGTAATTATGTAAAGCTTAGGGAATTCTTTGTAGGTCTTGATCTCTTGCTCTACTTCTTTTTGCAAAACTCGATATTCATTATGCATCTTGGTTGTGAAATAGATGCCCTTGTCTCCCATATCGATAACTCTCTAGACAACAAGGTGGGCGTAGGTGATTCCATTGGAGCTTCTTCTCCTGATTATGTCCATTACTATATATAGGCAGTCAGTTCTACCACTTGTTCCTTTAGTTCCTCCTTTGTCAATTGATATTTATTCATTTGTTGGAGGATGGTAGACAGACCCCTGAAACTCATCAATCTTCTGAGCTCGAGATGTTGGGCCCAAATTAATGGTGGTCACAAGATAATCCTTACCTTGAAGAGTTTCTACATATTTTCCTACTTCTGGAGTTGCTACTTGCAATATTTTGGAGCCTGATGCATCTATGGTGATATGTGACTGAATCTTCAGCTTCTTTTCTTTTCGAGTCTTCACTTGCGTTTTGGCCAATATTGCCTCCAGGTGGGATTTGGGGTTTGGAAGCATTGGAGCCTTTCTCTTCACTTGCTTCTCCATCCATGAGGGGACTTTTTTTTGATGATCTGGGGATGTAGTGGTGAATTCATTACCTTCCCCTTCCTCCTAGTCCTTTGATAGCTCTTCCCTCTCGCGCTCAGGAGCATCTTTGATGTTTTCCTCTCCTTCATCTTGCTCCTCTTCTTGCAGTGTAGCCTCCCCTTGTCAGTATCAACAGACTCTTCATTTCTCACACTAGTAGTACCTTCTTCTTGTGTTGTCCCTTTAGCTTCTTCATGCTCAATTTCGACACCTTTATCTGGCTCAACATCTTTTTCTTCTATGTTCTTTTCTTCTTCTTTATCTTGCTCTCCTTTCAGAGGCACTTCTTTGTGCTATAGGCCCTCATCTTGGAAATTTCTTGGGAGCTTAGCAGCTTTCTCTATATCAACATTTGTATCAATTTTCCCTTCCTCAAAGCGATGCTCCTCTAGGCTTGCCTCTTCACCCTTATGTTCTTGGGGTCACTCACCTTCTAGCTCTTGATCTGAAGTCTCAACATCATAGTAAGCATGAAATTTATTCGCATCCCCATCCTCGGGTGTTCGTCACCCTTCTTCATCAGAGGCTACTTCATCTAAATCAATTCTTATTCCCCCCTCAACATGCTTGAATTAGTCCTCTTCATCTAAGTCCTCAGGTTCCTTAGTGATGTCTATTGCGGCTTCTTTAGGCTACTCCCTACTAAGCCTCTCCATTTCTTCAAAAAATTGCATTGTTGCCTCCATCTTAGGTGGCTCAATAGGAGGTGGAGGAAGAGGTAAGGCGGAAACAAGCTGGGCCATAATAATTTTAACCTATGGGTTTAGAATAACCTCAAAAATATGAGGTGGCACATTTTGTAGATATCAGGCAAAGGTGTGTGGTAAAGAGGTGTGCCATGGAGGTTATGGGAAATGAAGGTGGAAAAGTGGAAACAGTCGACATGCTCAAAGTATACCTCTCGATCTGAGTCTTCAGGTTCCTTAATGATGTCTACTGCAGCTTCCTTAGGCTGTTCCTTGCTAAGCCTCTCCATTTCTTCATAAATTTGCATTGTTGCCTCCATCTTAGGTGGCTCAGTAGGAGGTGGAGGAAGAGGTAAGGTGGAAACAAGTTGGGCCATAAGCATTTTAACCTATGGGTTTAGAATAACCTTAGAGAGCTAAGGAGGCACATTTTGTAGATATGAGGCAAAGGTGTGTGGTAAAGTGAGGTGTTCCATGGAGGTTGTGGGCAATGAAGGTGGCAGAGTGGAAACAATCGGTAGTGAAGGCGAGATCGAGGAGGGTGAGAGTGGGGAAGTAGTGGAAGAAGAATAATCAAGTACCACCATGGGAGTAGTTGGGGAAGTGGAGGTGAGGTGGATAGAGATGTCCACAGTGGGTGGAGATGAGATGGGCAACGATTGAGGGGTGGTAGGGGATGGTGTAGTGGTAGCGGTCGATGGAAGCATGGAGGCGGCGGGTGGTGGTGAGTTTGGTTGCTCAGATTCTTCCTCCTCTTGAGGTAGATATCCTTCTTTATGTATGGTAGGTATGTCAGGAACAAAGGTTCTCGTTCTCTTAGGATTCTTTGGTATTCTCTACCCATTAGTCGACTTGTGGGTGTATACCTTCTATTTTAGCTATCGCTTAGATGTATCATTCCTTTTCCTTGATCTGGTGATAGGTGGAGACTTAGGAGCCTCACTTGATGATCCTGCAACAATGCCACTATTTTTTTCACTTTCTATGTCATCTTCAAGCTCCCCATAGGTTAGCTTTGTGCCCTATTGCTATAGTTGGGCTGTTTGGTCATCTAACCATTCCTTGGTTCTATGTTCTACTGGGTAGGTAACAATTTTTAAATTTGTAACCTCTGGCTCAACCTAATCAAGCACGGGCAATGACATGTTGATCAAAGCATTATACCTTTCATCAAAAACATTGTCATCTTTGACACTTTGATCTCGGGCTGGCCTTCACGAATTTGGAAGTCATCCTCATGTAATGCTACCTCCGAACCTCACGGTCATCATCACAATTGGCCCAAAATTATTCAATGTGTGGTCTATGGGCATATTACCTCCCAACATGGTTCTTCAATTTTCCAAGAGGATCTAATCCTCCTCTCTCTGTGTGCAGCTTGAGGTTGTATTCTGCTAGCTCTTTCTCAGAGTTCTTTGCGCATGGGGTAGCTGGGCAGGAGTACATCCCTTTCCCAAATGTGATGGGGTATGTGACCCCAATGCAATGCTTGCTATGAAAAATAGTGTGGGCAGTCTGCAACTACTAAGTGACCTCCAGCGAGATGATTCTATCATTAGGATAGTGGGGCAGCCAATACGGGAAACCCAAGAATCCTTCTGCTCTGATATACGTGAACTTAGGGAACTGGATGAACCAATACCCGAAACCTTTTACGATTGCTTTGGCATTGTGGGACATTCTTCAGTGATAATCTCCTGCTAGGGTCCTAATGTTGGGCCCGATGAAAGCATCATTAACCCTTCAGTAATCCTTCTTGAAATTTCTATACTGGAGCTGCAGGTAGCAGTTGTACACTTGATTTTTTCCCTTCTTCATTCCCAAGTTGCCAACATAACCTAATCCTTTGTAAGGGAAATTTACTGCCAAAAGGTATACCATATAGGAGGTCATGTAGAACTCTGAAATTTTCTTTACTGCCACCAGTTGATTGTGCAGATTCTCACTAATGATCTTGGCGCAATGAAATTTAGCTTCTCCTCTCAAGATCTCTTCAATGAAATAGAACATCTACTCCTCGAAGAGCGAGGAAGTGGGGAGACCCATCACTCTGCTTAGAAGCATTACTAGGTCATTGGTTTCCTCTACAAAGTCACTTCTGTATAATGTCTCAGGTGCCTTATTAGCACTGCCCCTCTTATCACGTAGCCAGGTTTGATTGATTCTTCTTTTGCAGCCGGTGGGGTCTTCCTTCCAGACATTCAAGGTGAAATCCTTCTCAACTTCTTCCATATTATCAAAAATGGGAATACCAAATGTCTTCCTAATAGAGATGGGAGTCAAGTCTTCCAGCACCCTCCCATCCAGGGTGATTATCCTTCTGGTTTGTGCATTGTAACATTCTCAGCATGCAAACAATAGCTCTAGAGCAACTGGGGTAGGAGGAAAGACTGTCGCCTTTGCAAGTCCACTTTTCTTAATTCTCAAGGCTTCCTTTGTTTTAGGGTTGACCATGACCCTCTTTTGGAACTCATCAATGCTAACATGCCCCAAATCTGTATCTGGCACTTTGTCCCAATTGGATGTGATCTTCGAGGTGCACTCTATCCCATGGAATTGTACTTCATCTGTGCTTTCTCTTCTTTTCCTCTTGGAGTCTTCATGGGTTTCTTTCCTTTGTCATTTTTCTCTATTGGCTTCTTTGTTGGTTTGATAAATCTTGCACACAAAAGGTGTAGTAAATGCTTCAAAAATTTAGGAAGGTGAAACATTAGTTAAATCATGTAAATATGTCATTAAATGTATCCACACACCCTTAAAATATCATCACATTCATCAAATTTTATCATTTTTGGTTCATTTGTGCATTTTGCAGATTTACAGGTCTAGAGATGTGGGTTTCTACCTAGCGGAAGCTGCCGAGGTGAATGTTGTAAGGAACGGCGTAGGGAGGATGAAATTTCATAGGCGGAGTTCCGACGAGGGATTCTCGCAATGTTTGATCATTGAGAAAATCCTGGGTAAAAGCATTAGGCACATGCGTAAATTTATGATGGAGGCACTTAGGGTTATTTTCCTTTGTTAGATCAGCCTTTAAAGATCATGTGGAGGATCAAGGTGCAAAATTTTTTAATGGGATTACCATTGGAGTTTCATTGTAAGGAATGACCTAAGGTAGACGGTGTTCCGCAAGCAAAGTTTCATGAAGCGCAACCCACAATGGCTCTTTACTTGATCAATTTTGGTTCTGACTCCCTTGGCATGCGTGGGAAATCATGTTTGGATCATCTCGTTTGAAAGTTTCCTCATTTTGCAAGTTGTGGAGATGGGGCACGCAGAAGCCGCATGACGGGTCTCCATCAAGTTTTCACTGCTAGGTAGCGGCTAGAAGTAGGCGACATTTCGCAAGTGGTGACCTGCATGGATAGACCTGTCGAAACACTTTGACTTGTGACTTTTTCCAATTTGAAATCTATTATTTTGTCGATATTGATAAGTGTGGGGTCCCCAAGGCGGGAAGCGGTAGGGTTTTGTCGTTGGTAATGGTTGAGGCATGATGACCTTCTGCGGACATTGGTCCACATGGATGGACCCGCAAAAGATATCTTGACTTGCAATTTCTTACAGATGTGTGTTTATCATTCCGACAATAGTGATAGGTGTGAGGCCTACGAGACGGGAAGCCGCAACAAATCAACCATTGGAGACGGTAAAGGAGGAGTGGAGTTTTGACCACAGATACCCACAGTCACCCTAAGACTTAGCCATTTTGTGTGCACCGATTTAAGGTTGAGGGAAAATGGGCGGAACCCATAAGGCAAGAGGGCGCTATATTATGGTTCTGAGGGCATGGTCAAGGTTAGTCGGAGTTTTGCATATGGAATCCTACGCGAAGGGTTTTGTCATATTTTAAAATGGTCATCATTTTTCCAGTCTCGTGGCTTGGGAAGTGCAAGGGAAAAAATGGAGAGAATGAATGCAAGCCATGCCATGTTTGAGAGCTTGGGATCTAGAGCTTATTGTTGTCGGCAAAGCTCGATTTCATGGTTTAAATGGTTCAAAACCCTATATAAGGAATCTATGTTGAATTTGATCATGCATGAATGAAGGGAGAGACTCGAATATGCACCTATGTTGCACGATAGGAGAAGATGGTTTCTGATTCAATCCTTGAAACCTTCTACAAGTGCAATAGTATCCTTCGCTCTTTGAACTTCAAATTTCCAAGGTTGAAAATGACAGCTCGGAGGGGGTTATTTATAGGCAAACCTGCATTAATGAATGCATTAATTGCAGGTCTCATCATACACAAGGTATGGGAAAGTGAAAACCTAATGATCGGGAGCCACGACAAGTATCGTGCAGAGGGCCTAAGTGTGAAATTTGCACATGAGAATTTTGTTATAGGTGGGCACATGGGGAATGTCATTAGAAGTGGCAAAGCGGACATAGAAATCCACATAGGGAAACCCACAAAGAGGGACCCGCAGACAGCGGAGGATGGCACAACTTCTGGGCAATGGAAATTTGCAAGGAAATTTTTGCAATGGCCTAAAACTTCATGAAACCCGGGTGGGTGACTTGGTCAAGGTGGATTTGTTAAATTCTAAGGCATGTGACCAATATAAGCTCAAAAATAGGGGCACAAAAATCAGGGCAAAGGTGAACCGACCTAGCAAAGATGAAATAAAAAAGGGGGTCCCCAGTCTGAATGGGGCATGTGTGTAGAAGGCACAACAAATGGCAACTTTGTTGGGGAACGATCCTGAATGTTCCAAGGATAAGGATTCATCCGAAACCAAGAATCTTTGATTTCACAGACCAAAAGAAGGCATCATCAAACAAACTCAAAGCTTAAAGGAGAACATAATCCTTAATTGAATTAGGTCACAAATACCTTAGAAGTGTGTGTGTTGTGAGTTCATTCCCTCCCTCGAAAACCATAGGGGACAGTGACCAATCATCCAAGACAAGCTACGTAAGTAATCTGACTCCAAAAGTAACTTTGAAATTACTCTGCTTCCAATCAAGCGTCCATAGCCCAGACAGAGTTGTCACTGCAATCCCCATGAACATTGCTCTATTGCCAGTCGAGCGTCCATAGCCTCGATAGAGTTTCTTGCACACCCACAAAGTTGCTTGCTTTTCAATATTTCTTTTTCTTTTCTTTCCTCTTTTATTTTTTTATATTTTCTTTATACCCTTTTGCTCAACTGAATAAGAAATTAGGCTTATAGTGGGGTTTGGATATTATAGTGGTCACTAGAGCAGATTTAAGATTTTTCACTTTCTAAAGCTTCATAATAATTATCGTATAGCTCGTCGGAAGCATTAAAAATGTGTTATGTGAATTGTGAGATAAGCATGGAAGGATTCAAACAAGGGTTCCATTCTAGGTCAAGCCGGAGTTACGGTAAAGAGACCTAATTCACAAAGGCAAACAAAAATCCTTGGTAGCTCATGAAGACTTATCCATGGAACAAATAGGAATTCTCAATAGAGTAGGCCCTTTGAGTATGTCAAGCGCAACCACCACATCAAGACCTAACAACACCCTCAATGAAACACAAGCCAACAAAAATAAGCGAAAACGAATCAAAGAAAAACAAAAAGCAAAATACCTATTCTAACTATGTACAAGGGTGAGCTAAAACAACTCAGAAGAGGAAATAATGCTTTAGGTATTGCTCGTTGACTGGAAACATGATATCTTCTCCAGTAAGTTTTTTTAGGCGGAAGGCATTATCTTTCAGAATTTCAGAAATTTGAAAGGGGCCAAGCCAGAGCTTTTCAAATTTTTCATGTCCCCCTTTCTTCTCATGGGCCTTGTCCCAAGATAATAATAGATTAGCAATTCTAAAGGCCTTTACTTTAGTTTTTCGGTCAAACCATCTTTTAACTATGCCCTAGTGTTTGGAAAAAAATTCTATGGCTTCATCACACTTCTCTTCTAGGTGGAGCAATTCGACTAGATAGGCTTCAAAATGCTCTCCCTCCTCATAGTAGGTGTTAATAAATTGCACTATAGGGATCTTGAGGTGGATTGGAAAAATAGGTTATAAACCATAGACAAGATGATATGGGGAGTTTCCTAGGGCTGCCTTATGTCGGGTGCAATATGCCCATAGAGCGAACGACAACTGGGTGTGCCAATCCTTTGGATTATTATCTAACAGTTTGTGTATGAAGGTTAATAGGTTCCTATTAGCAGATTCAACTAACCCATTACCTTGGGGATAATAATTTGATGAAAATTTAAGCACAATCCCATAATCAAAAGCCCAACTTGCAAATTTAAGGGAGGCAAAATCTGGACCATTATCACATACCAATGTAAATGGACATCCAAAACAATTGATAATGAAACTTTCCAGAAAATTAATAACTACCTCAGTTGTGCATTGTATACAAGAAATTGCCTCTGACTATCTAGTCCAGTAATAAATTGTGGTTAGAATGTACCTATGACCCATAGAGGATGGTGGGCTTACCAGACCAATGAAGTCGAGTCCCCACTGAGCAAATGGTCTTACCTCTACAACTGGTTGTAGCAGGACAAAATCTTACCTCTCCCTGGTAGCAGCAGTCTGGAAGACATGGAAGGATCTAACATGATTATGAGCATCTTTGAATAAGGTTGGTTAGTAATAACCAACTCACAAAATTTGATGGGTTGTCAAAGGGTCGGATCCATGTCTTGTTCCAAATTTTTCATGGAATTCCTTCAGCACTTCAGTTGCTTCTATCTTTCCTAGGCATCTCAGCTAAATCCCTTCATGATTCTTCTTATTTAACATAGCTCCTTTTAGCATATAGCTATTACTTTTTAGCCTCAGAGATCATTTATGGACTCCTTGCAAATGTGACAAACATTTTTTGTTCAGCAGATAATACACAATCTCATCATACCATTCATCTGGAGAAGCGTCCTCCAGATGGTATTGTTGAACAGTAAGTTCAGGTTTTGTTTCAGCCATTATGTGTGTGAGAGCTTTTCCTTGAACTAGCTTCATTGGTTGGATCTCCATATCATATTCTTGCAATAGTGTAACCCATTTTTCTCGTCTTTCTCCTGTTTCATTTTGCATTAGTAATATTTTGATAGCAGGGTCTAGTACAATGGTAAATACCTTGTTTCTCAGAATGTAATGCCTAAAATTCTTGACTTCACGAACTAAGGCATATGCCTGCTTCTCAACATTATGGTAGCGTAGTTTGGTGTCCTTTAGTAGGGCACTCATGAAGGCAATAGGATGTTCACTTCCTTCATCATCTTTTTGTGTTAGCATGTTGGCACATGAGTGATCTGAGGCAAACGAGTATATATAGAATAGCTCAAAATAATCAAGGCTGACCAGCATGGGAGCATCTGTAATGGCCCTCTTTTTCTCTACAAAATCCTGCTTGGCTTCTAGCGTCCATTCTACCTTAGCATCTTGTTTAAGCATAGTGTTCAACAACTTCACTATTTCAGCAAACCCTATAATAAACTTCTTGACAAAGTTGATCTTCTTGAAAAAGGATTTCATTTCTTTCTTACTTCTCGGGGGTTGAATTTTCAAGATGGCTTGAATACGCTCTAAATCAATTGATATACCCTTTTCTAAAATCACGTGTCCCAGTAGTTTTCCCTTAATTACCCCAAAGATACACTTTTTCAAATTCAATGAAATGCCAAACTCTCTACATTTTTGGAACACTTTTCATAAGTCAGAGACATGATATCCTCATTTCTTTGAGAACATTGTGAGTTCATCCATGTAGATAATGATGCATTTTCCAATGAGGTTTTTGAAAGCTATATCCATGGCGCGCTGAAATTTTGCACCTACGTTGATCAAACCAAATGACATCCTTATGTATGTGAATGTTCCCCATTTTATGGTGAAAGCCATCTTCTATCTATCCTTGTACTGCACCATTACTTGATTGTACCCCGAATACCCATCAAGAAAGGAAATCATTTGTGAACCGTTGACAATTTGCAACATTTCATACAGTGAAGGCACTAGGTAGTTATCCTTTTTAGAAGCTCGATTCAGGTTTCTAAAATCCACACATAACCTGATTTCTCTATTTTTCTTGTGGACCAGAACTAAATTGGCCACCCACATGGAATTTTGTATAGGGAATATGATTCGGGTAGACAATAATTTTTGTACTTCCTTGAAGATGACGGGTTCTAGGAGTGCATTGATTTGACGTTGTCGCTGCCTGAACGGCCTCACATTCGACTTGAGGGGAATAGTGTGGGTAGTGATTGAAGTATCATATGTCTTGAGGTCCTCGTACCCCCAATCTATCACATCATGGTAAGTATGTAGGGCATCAACTATTCCTTTCCTTTCTTATGGGGTACAAACTTTACCAATAAAAGCATTCCTAATATCCTCTGCAGTTCCCAAATTATGAGCATCACACTTGTTGTCTATGGAGTCCATGGTTTTCTAATCCTGATCCCTTATGTGGTCAAGGTCAAATATTCCTTCTAGCTAAACCATACCCCTAGGTATTGTGTTATTTTTCAAATTGATAACTCCCTCTATGTCAATTTCTACTTCTTCAGGCTCTGCTTCATCTATGACCTGGGAAGCGAACACATCAAAACCAGTGATGAAATCAAGTATATGCTTGTCATATTCAAACACTTTGAATTTGGTCATGTTGTGAGGAACTGACAGGGTAGGGGTGAGTTCCATAGTGAATTTCTTTAGGCCAATTAATAATAAAGGCTGTAGGGTGTTGGTTGCTTGTCCTAAGGCATCAACAATGTGATTTTTACCTCAAGGAATTAGCTAATGTTAAATGCATCAAACCCTTTTATAAGATCCCATACTCTATGCCTATAGTTAGCTAACCTCTGATCATGACATGAGTATAATTTCCTGACTTGCTTGACAACTTGTTCAAAATCCCTAAATACTTGCAACATTTTAACCCTTTTTCTCAATGCCTAAGCAACCCATGAACTAGCGCTTCATATTCCACTACATTATTGGTGCAATAGAATTGTAATCTATAAGAAAAAAAGTAAGTCTTACTTGAAGGACTAATTAACTCAAATCCTACTCCTGCTCCTTGCTTGGATTTAGATCCATCAAATCGCAATGTCTAGAATCTGGAAGGACACTTGCCTCTAGAGCTAATAGATCATGCTTCTTGCAGTATGGGAAGCACATCTCGTCCTTCCCTTTTGGATTGCTTGCTCTTGAACTGGTTTTGATCTTGTTGTTCCTTCACGACTTCTTTTAAAGTGATTTTTCTTCTGATGTAATCCACAACTATTTGGCAGTGGCACAAGTAGCATTCAAATTCAGAATGGGAGGCATTGTGTATTCTACACCAGCTCGACAACAACAGTTCTTTAAAGTCCATTCTAGCTCCTTGTTGAGCTGATCTTGCACACATTTCTGCATGAATTCTTGGAAATCGTCAAATAGGCCCAAGCTACCATCCTTTTGAAAATATTCATTATCGGACTCAATCAACACTTGTGTACTATTAGGAAGGGTGGTCAGTTTGGGAGAAGCATGACCCAACACAAGGACTTCCTTGTCTGCCTCTTCCTCTAAGACTTCATATGCAACTAAGAGATAATTTCCCAGTTCTATTTCTACGAATAGTACCTCATTCATATTGTTGTACTTTGTTATCATGAACCTCATCCTGGGCTCACGTTCAATCCAAATTTTATTAGGCGGCCCCTTCCAAGGTAGCCACATATGTGAATAATCAATTGATGTGTACCCGTTGAGTGCTTGGGTGAAATCTTTGCCCAATATGATACCATAGGTGTCGGGAATATCTTCAACTTGAATATCAATAACTTGTTGCACTCTTGGATCTGTCACGATTTGCATAGGGATTAAGTTTAGTTCTCGTACCACATTGACCTCAGTCTTGTCCAATTGAGTCACCTTATGCTTGGATGGGGTTGGGGTTATGCCTAGTGCTTGGCAAACTGCAAATGGCATAACATTTGTAGATGCTCTTGAATCTGACAAGCAGTTAAGAATTTTTTTACCAAACATACGAATTGTCAATAGGAAAGGAGGAGTCTCCAACCTTGAAACAGTCCTACAAATGCATCTACTTGGACTACCTGAGCCTTATCTTTTTCACTACTTCTATCTTTCACGCACCTGATTTTGTTCCTCAATGGGTTGTTTATTTGATTGCTGAATTTTGCTACGTGGTTGATCACGTTTCGCCCCTAGGATTTCTCTGAGCACTGGCTCACTGCTAGAGGTGTCAAATGAGACTTTATTTATAGCTACCTCTTGAGTGGATTTTATTGGGGTTGTTTCATTTAGTGATCTAAAGAAGGAATTCCTAATAGTGGGTACTCACAGTAACTCAAAAGCTAACAGACTCACTTTATCTTTCTTTAACTCTTCCACTACGTATTCTCCCATTTGTTCAACATCCGCTTTGGAGGAACTACCTTGAGTGGGATTAACAAGTTGTTCTTTGGCTAGATTAGGTTGCTTATTCCTATTGAAATACTGAGATGGGACTCTAGGGTAAGGCGGATTATTGTTAGCATTTGGATCAAGGGGCATATTGAAGTTGGGCGGGATCGAGGTGGAAGGGATCACCAACTTGCCTATTTCTCAATTTTTAGGGACTTACGCGTTGGTGGAACATATGAACCTCTTCCTCATGTTGTTCTTCCTCATCTTTAGGTCCATTATCTACTAAATCAAACATTTGAGAGAAGGCTCCTCTGCTACTTACCTCTTTTGTTTCACTTCCCTTTTCGGCAGCCTCCTTCTCGGGTTTGTTTTTGTCACTTTGAGGGAAGGGCGCCTACTTGACAACCAAGATTGAACCATAAGGCTTTGAAGGAACTATTTTTTTGCAACTCGAACTATCAACCACATTTTTCACCTCCACTTGAAAGATCGCAGCAACATTTTGGAACTCTGGGAACTCGAGTTCAGAATGCCTATTAGTTTGATGGATTCTACACCATCTAGATAGGGCTACCTCAGCCAAGTACACTCTTCTTGTGGGCTTGTATGCACCTCTGGGTGGATCAAGAGGGGTAGGCACCCCACAATTGTTTGGCCTGGTATTCCACGTTCTATTTTTCCTTTGGGACAACCTCCTTTCAAAGTTCTATCTAGAAGGTTGACCTCGTTCATAATTCATCCCTGAAGATGCTCTTGAATCATGATTGTCTCAATGGAGATTAGCTTGAAGGATCCTTTAAGATGCTTGTAGTTGGCTATTTTGGTTCCTCAAGTGAGTTACTTTGGTGGAAAGCTTCCTTACTAATTCATCCAATTCATCAATTCAATCCTTATTTGTATTGCTTTGTGTTGATATCAAAATTTGGAGGAAGACCGGATGTGTCGTAGAGGAATTCTATTAGGCAACCAGAGCTTCGAAGTTCTGCAAATATGAAGGTACTTGGGGCTGCGGTGGATAAGCTTGCTAATTTGAAGGCTATGGGTAACTTGGCACTGATGGAGCTTAGTTCAGTGGTGGTTGTGGATGCGGCACAATGGGCAACTGAGGGATCGGGTTCATCAATGGGGTTTGATGAGCCAAGGAATGAGTGAGTCTGTGAATTTTTCCAGGATTGGCAGTAGGTCCCAGTGAAGGCAACGGACTTGCAATGTGCTACCCGAAGTCGGTGCTCACTTTTACTACTTCAACATAATCCTCCACCAAACTTGCAGGTGGTTGATGCACACATTTGAC
This sequence comes from Sequoiadendron giganteum, assembly GCA_007115665.2. Lineage (NCBI taxonomy): Eukaryota > Viridiplantae > Streptophyta > Pinopsida > Cupressales > Cupressaceae > Sequoiadendron > Sequoiadendron giganteum. The sequence continues at coordinate 56,591,911 of CM021106.1, read as the reverse complement.
CAAGGCGAATGTAAGATTATCCAAGGCAGCATAATATATTGCTCTGGATGAAGCATCATCAACTACATAAGGTGGCTACAACTTCATGTATGCTCGATGAAATATGTTATTGAATGAGTCGATTGGCTCATTAACTTCCCTTCTTATTGACATGAACTGTTGATATAGATCCGTGGAGTTGACTAGGACTTTAATTTTTTGCAAAAATGTGTTCTTCATGAGATCCTAACAAGTGATGGAACCTATAAGTAGATGTATGTACCAATAGAATGCTTCATCTCCCAATGAATAAGGGAAGATTTTGCATGCAACATCTTCGTGTTTGATCTGCATGTCCTTGAGAGTTGTTTGGAAGATCTTGATATGTTCTTTTATTTTCCTCTGAGGATCATTTGGATGGAACTTAGAGTAGAATTCTTTGGGATTCTTGGTCATGTCATGGTAGTCATTGAAGGACAATGGTGATGGGTTATTTCCCAACCAATCCATTGGTGGAGGTGGGGATGGTAAAGATTGAGTTGTAGCAACCTGTAACTGAGGTATGGCAGCTGCTATAATGTTTTGGATGTGGCTGGTGAATGGAGAAAAGGTTGGTTGAAGTGAAAGGGAAGATGGAAATGGAGGGGATGGAGGTCAAGTGAGTGGAGTAGGTGCTGAAGCTTCCCCTTTCTTGGCTCTCCTAGTCCTGGTAAGGGTCTTTAAATCCTGAAATTCTCCCTTATCTAGTGTGGATTTGGTTACTCTATGAAATATTGGAGGGGAGAAGGACACAATTCGATCCAGCTTCATCCAACTTCCCTCCCTCTTGCACCAGTTTTTTTGATGGGTCTTTTTGTACTTCTCAACACAAATAACACACAAGTGTGATGCCTCTCTTCAAAGGTGAAAATCTACAACTCGGTTTCAGAAAATCACCCCAAGGTCTCTTAGGTGTCAGGTCATGACTTTGCAAAAACAAATCAATTGTTTGATGTGATTTTTCTGGTAATCACAAGGGGCCTTTATGGTTTACGAAGTATAGAAGTTTCATTGGTATGTAGTTAAGTTTTAGAATTTTGGAAATGGATGAACAATGACAATAGTTTTATGACAACAGTTTCATCAGATATGACACTATTATGATGTTGGAAACTTGTGTCTAACTCAGATTCTAAAATTAAAGGATAAAGGATAAAGGATTTATAAGTTTTCCTAAGTCTAAAATCATGATCAATAGTAACAATGGCTAAAGTTGCAGTAGACAAACTTCTCGAACTGAGTTTTGCTTAACCAAGGACAGCCTACAGTGTCAAAAAACTAGTGCAATCTTATAAGGGTCTTTGCATATTTTTAGATTGTACATTCACCTATTTATCATGAACATACAATTGAACTTAAGTGCAGCAGAAAAAGTAGCTCAGACTAAATTTACACAGAAATTAGTCACCAAAAAATTACAAAAAGTATGAGCTAGAAGTGCATCAAATACTACAACATTCATCCTCTATTAAAGTTGAACATGGAGGCTGAATCATGCACACATAATGAAAAATACACAAGAAACCATCAACTTTAATGCTTTTATCATATATTGCAAGAAAATTCCTTTACACAACTCATCTCTCTCTTTGAAAATGAGAGGATTCCCCTATTTATAGTTTTCAAAAAGTAGAATGAATGGTCAAGATCAATTTACAATGAATGGCTCATATTCATTCTAAATTAGGGTTTTCACATCACCCAATTAGAGTACAAAATTTATAATATAGAAATAGGCTATTTTTTTTTTCCCTATTTTATCTTGTATCCTATTTTGTTTTCTAGCTACCTATTTAAATATTCATCATCTATTACAGTATTTCCTACTTCTTTTTGCAAGGTAGCATATTCAACAAACTTGTCAATGGTGGCCAAGAGCTTCTTTTATTTAGAGAAGTCTGATTTAGAGAACTAGAAGGCAACCCTTTTGAATCCTGATGCTTTATGCATTTTGGTCCTGCTCTGATCATTTGTTCTAACTCCAAGAAAGCTCGTGCAACAAAATGCATGAATTTTGTCGACAAAGTGTCACCAACTCCTTGTTCCATTCTCTTGTGGAATTCGCACTTGATAGCTTCTCAATCTAGCTCTAGTGTGGGCATCTCATATCTTGTCATCATCTTTTAGGATTCATCACATTCAGCCCGATGATCTACGATTTGTTCATGATTGGCTTCTAATTCTAGCAAGGACTTCTCTAGAACTCCTTTTTTTTACTCAAAATTAAGCACCCATGCTTCGAGTAGCCAATGGTCCTCTTTTGGTAGCGCCAACTCCTTTTTGTAGATTGCCCAGGAGAGCTTGAGTATACTCTCCAGCTTGGGGTATGTAATTATGTAAAGCTCGAGGAATTCTTTGCAGGCCTAGATCTCTTTCTCTACTTCCTTTTGCAAAAATTGATATTCATTATGCATCTTGGTTGTGCAATGGATGCCCTTGTCTCCCATATCGATAAGTCTCTTGAACCAATCAAAAGTAGACTTGGTCCAGTTCTCCATCTTCTCCATCTTGTTGACTTCTTCTTTAGACAAAAAGGCGGGCACAAGCGATTCCATTGGAGCTTCTTGTCCTAACTATGTCCATTGTTGTATATAGGCAGTCAGTTCTGCCACTTGTGGTTTCAACTCCTTTATCGATTCATCTTTATTCATTTGTTGGAGGATGGTAGAGACAGACCCTTGAAACTCATTAATCTTCTAAGCTCAAGATGATGGGCCCAAATTAATGGTGGTCACTTGATAATCCTTACCCTAAAGGGTGTCTGCATCTTTGTCTATTGCAAGAGTTTCTACTTACAATATTCTAGAGCCTGAAGCATCTATGGTGATATGTGATCAAATCTTTGGCTTTGTTTCTTTCTGGGTCTTCACTTGGGTTTTGTCCTATATTGCCTCCAGGCGGGCTTTGGGGTCTACGAGCACTGGAGCCTTTCTCTTCAACTGCTACTTCATCCATGAGCAGACTTTTGTTTGATGACCTAGGGATGTAGTATTGATTTCATTACCTTTCCCTTCCTCTTGGTCCTTTGATAGCTCTTCCCTCTTGCACTCAGGAGAATCTTTGATGTTTTCCTCTCCTTTATCTTGCTCCTCTTCTTGTAGTATAGCCTTCCCATTGTCAATTTTAACAGACTCTTCATTTATACACCAATAGTACCTTCTTCTTGTGTTGTCTGTTTAGCTTCGTCATACTCAATTTCAACACCCTTATCAGGCTTAGCATATTTTTCTTCTATGTTCTTTTCTTCTTCTTTATCCTACTCTCTTTTTAGAGACACTTATTCATGCTACAAGCCCTCATCTTGGCCAATTCTTGGGAGCTCAGCACCTTTCTCTATATCAACATCTGTATCAATTTTCCCTTCCTCAGAGCGATTCTCATCTGGGCTTGCCCTTCATCCTTATGTTCCTTGGGTCGCTCACCTTCTAGCTCTTGATTTGAAGTCTCAAAATCATAGTAGGCATCAAATTCACACACATCCCCATCCTTAGGTGTTAGCTGCCCTTCTTCATCAGAGGCTACTTCATCCAAATCAATTCTTATTCCTCCCTCAACATGCTCGAAGTAGTCCTCTCAATCTAAGCCTTCAGGTTCCTCAATGATGTCTACTGCAGCTTCCTTAGGCTGCTCCCTGCTAAGCCTCTCCATTTCTTCATAAATTTGCATTGTTGCCTCCATCTTAGGTGGCTCAGTAGGAGGTGGAGGAAGAGGTAACGCGCAACAAGCTGGGCCATAAGCATTTTAACTTGTAGGTTTAGAATAACCTCAAAGAGCTGAGGAGGCACATTTTGCAGATATGAGGCAAAGCTGTGTGGTAAAGTGAGGTGTGCCATGGAGGTTATGGGCAACGAAGGTGGAAAAGTGGAAATAGTCGACAGTGGAGTTGGGAGCGAGGAGGGTGACAGTAGGGAAGTAGTGGAAAAAGAAGAATCAAGTACCACCACGGGAGCAATCGGGGAAGGGTGAGGTAGAAAAAGATGTCCACAAGGGGCGGAGATGAGATGGGCAGTGATTGAGGGTTGGAAGGGGATAGTGCATTGGTAGTATTCAATGGGAGTGTGGAGGTAGTGGGTAGTGGTGAGCGTGGTTACTTAGATTGTTCCTCCTCTTGAGACAGAGATCCTTCTTCTTGCACGGTAGGCATGTCGGGATAGATAAATCCACCACAATATCTTAAACACCTTTTTAGCATGGCTAAAAAATTGTAGACACCTTCTACTCACTATATCTAGCAATCTAACACATGAAAGCTCATATTGCACTTTCCAGATTCACACCCTAACACTTTACAATTCGCATCATTCGTATCTTACTTGTCTATATATTCATCCCTCAACAACTCAACTCTTATTTAAACCATCTTGAACCTTGAAACCATTCTCCAAGCTCATCTATGCACATAAACCATGCAAATTTAAATTAGGTCGACACCAAAACACTTTTGTGGTGGATAAAAGTGAAGGCATACCACACCATTCCTTATTTGGGACCCAAATATATAACACCACGCTACAACATGCTTCTAAAAACAATAAATATCAACCACAATTAGAGTAAACACCAAGTTTAGTTGTTACCCATGTAAACACCATTAAAATTTTAAGTACACGCTTCCTTTGATCCAACAAAAACTTGCAAAAAATAAATGTCACCTGAACATAACTTGGAATATTCCATAAACACCCTGAAATCCAACAAAATCCTTCGTAACAACTTCCACTTGAGAAACGTACACACTTAGTACACTCAAACAACTTTGTCATATACAACTTAAGAAAATGACTTCTGAAGCACCAAAAATCAAACAAACTCAACTAAAGAAAGATATCGACACTATTAACACCCCTTTAGATCTGCAAGACTTGAAACCAAATTGCGGAGAAACAGAAAGAAAAAACATTTCTCCTAGACACCTCTGCAATACACCATTCACACACTGGTGAACACAACTTCTTCTACATAATGACCTAGCACACTAAATTTTGAATACAACACCTTTGAAAACCTATGATCAACATATCCAAAATGTACAGGCATATCTTCAACCTATAAGAAATGCGGAGCAATACCAAAACACTACTCGGTAACCCAAAACAACACCATAACACACTTTTTCCTCTTTTTATTAAATTTTCTCAAAAGTACTTGGAAACCAAGCATCAAAGACATATCATCATCACCTTCAATACTTCCTCATCAGCACCTAGCCACATACAACATAGAAAATCAACCATATATCCATAGATAAAATCTTATCAAAGCAACAATAAAGGTTGACACTAGTAGCTTACTAATGACAACATAATGCAACTAATCAAAGCATCATCAACAACTACACATACTCTTGCAACCATCTTCTAATCATATAGTTGACACCAATGAAAACACAAGCTTGTTGACATCGATGACAACACCAATCTGCTCATACTTGCAACACTCTTGTTCTTCTCTCTTTTGGGAGAAATTTTTCCTCACTCGGGGTTTTGTTCTTCTCATTCTTATAGAGATAATTTTGTATGTTCTCTATTTTTGTGAGGAGTTTTTTCCCACTAGATTTTCTTCTTTACTCTATTTATGAGAGATTATTGTGTATATGGGTACATAAAATGGTCTCATAGTTAGGACCAAATTTTGCATCTATTGCATCTTTTCATCACAAAATTATTCCATTAGTTTTATTATGAGTGTGTTGGCTTGGGGAATTACAACAAAAATTACTAAAGGTAACTATAATCATTTTTATAGGTAACTACTCTTGTGAAGATAGTAATTAATGACTCAACTATACTACAACTTACTTGAAATATCTAAAATAACAATTAATCCCTACTCAACAATTCAATTTTACTTTAAACCAATAAATATAAATTAGCAATTTATTCTATTATAAATAATAACCTAAGCTATAATGAGTATTGTAGTTACCTCAAGTGGCCCTTGCTTAATTAGTTGCAATCCCACAATATGTCTCTTAAATCTTAACTTAAAACTTCATATAAAAATTACTAAATCTATTCTTTATTTCAATTTGAATAGATAATTGAGAATAAAGTATCAACAACTAGGAAATATGTTTATATCTAAATCTATGAATACTAGGATGCTAGATCCTCAACCTCTCACAAGATCAAGTATATATAGGATCTTGAGAGTTCAATTATTCTTGGAATGAAAACAATTTGTAAACAACTATCAACTCCCCCAAAAACATAGGAAGAGGACTTAGTCTCATTCTAAACAGTAATAAAACTAAGCATGTGGAGGCGAGAGTGTTATAATCACATTAAGAATTTGCATAATAAAGAAGATAGTTCCAACTGAAAACTCAACAGAGCATAACTATTTATGAGCCATGACCATTGTAATAAAAAATATCTTCTTTCCTCCATGATTATTTTTAGCTAGTAGCAACATTAGTAAAAACATAGTGATCTATAAATAAATCATCCCCATAATCTTTAACCAAAACCTCCAACAAATACAAAAGATTATATGTATTGTAGGTGATCATCCCCTTTGGTTGGGGGTTGACATATATTCTTTGTTGCAGGTTGGAAAATCCTTCATTGAAGGGGTTAGTTTAATTCAAAGGAATCTCTTCATCATTAATAACCATAATCAACATAAAAATCTATTAAATTTCATAAAAAATCATAAATTCAAACAATCATTTTATTTTTATTTATTTTTGATCAGTAAACGCTTTTGACTGGAGCTATGAATCAGTGAGGCCACATTTGGGGGGCTTCATCCCCATCAATTTTTTGTGCGTCATGGTTCTCCAACAACTTTCTTCAACAATCATCGATGGGTGAGTCGGTTGTGCGTCTAGCTCTTGATTCGAACACCTGACCATCGTGTCAACATGGTGTTGCAATTTCTCCATCACTCTGACCACCTTATCACTCCAGCGTCCCCTATCCATCTGCATCCACATCTTCTTCTTTCTCCTCTTTCGGTCTCCTCTGCTTCATCCTTATCTCTCCACCCGCCTCCTTATCTCCCCGTCTTCTCCTAGTCCTCCAAGCTGGTGGCACCCCCTCTTCTCTCTACTTCTCTCCGTTGCCTCCTTATTCCTCTGTCCTCCCTCCTTATTTCTCTATCCTCCCTCCTTATTCCTCCATCCTCCCTTATCTCTCTGTAGCCTCCTTATCCCTCTGCCCCCCGCAACAACTTCTCTCCTCTCCTCTGTTGCTTTCTTCTCCACGTTTTTTGTCACACTGTTTCCCTCCATCTCCCCACATCTTTTTTTGTCCTTCATTCTTGCTCTGCTTCCTTGTCGCCGGTCTCACCTCCTTGATTCTTGGCCTGCCTTTTTCTTCTCGCAGCCTTCCATTACCTCTCATGCGCCTATCTCAAGTGTGAACGCCTCTGCTTGCCTTCAGCCATCGATGGGTGATGCACATGGTGAGACTCGAACCTTCTCCACCATATCAACACGGTGTTGCAACTATTGTTGCATTTCGGGGTGAACCCCAATTCAAACAATCATTTATCAATATAATGTATACCATCTTTAATACTTTAATACTTAAAACAAGTAGGAAGGTCTGGATAATATCTTTGAAATGATCAGAAATGTCATGAAAATTATGAAACTTGAGCAAGGAAAAGAGGATAATTTTAGGACTCCTCATCTACAACTACCAAGCACTAAGGGACACATGATAAAATTTCCACATCCCATTCATGTGGCACAAGATATCAATATTCCTCTTAGAGAGATCAAATAATTGGATTAAAATAACTATTAAAGCATACATGAAGCTCAACCAAAATAATCAAGCTACTTACAAGACCTAATGATTAATCATATAGGTATGGACAAAGATACAAGGGCATGGAAAATATATTTCAATGGGCCCATTAAAATAAATCTTAGGTTGATCATTAATTATGGGATAAAAATGAAAGTAGTTGAAAGAAAAGGGCATAAATTAAGTATTTCAAGTGTAGAACAACAAGGGATCCCTTATATTATTCTCTCATTTTTCTCAACATATGAATTGTAATATGCATGTGGATATTGATTTCCATATGGTAGCCCACACATATAACACTGGACAAAATAAATATGTTACTCTTTTCCTTATTTCCCTTCCTTGAAATCAAATCCTATTCTTCTCCCACATCCTCATATTTTTGTGGAGAGTACCAAAGAGTGTGATTTTATTAAGTAGCTCCAAACACATTCTAATATATATATTTGGGACTTGATACAAGTTTCACCTTCTTATCCTAGTTCCCTTTAGTAGGCCTTGTAGAAGATACCTACCTAATATATTGTGAAGCTCATGGATGTGGTTGCTATTCTAGAAGGTATTCATTATGGTTTAATTGATATTATTTTCATTTGTTTTAACTCACTTCTATTGTATTTTAACAATAAAATGATGCACAAGTACGATGATTGTTAGTATAAAGTAAATTAGGGATCAAGTGGCCCCTCATTGATAATATTTTTAGTCTCAATGTCTATAGTTTACTAGGCCTCCTTTAAAATATCTATATTCCCCATCTAATTTTACCATTATTGGTTTTGATAATGTGAGTCACTCAACTCTAGGAACTATTATATTTCTTATTATGTTAGGCCCTATTACATTACCCTTTATGGTTCATGTCATGTTGGGGAGTCTTTCTTATAATATTCTTCTTAGTATATCATGGATTCATGCCATGGGCATACTACCATCTTACCCTAGATTAGTTTCTTAAATTTGTTCATAATGATAAAGTGAATACAATAAAAGCTAATTTTGACTCCTTTCAATACTATCAATTGGTTGAATTAGGTCATGTGAAGCCTTCTTATTGTCTTCATCATTTTGGACCTTCTTCAACACTAAACTCTTAAACACCATCATCACCCTCTTTTTATGATGTTGTGCCTTTTTCTTCTTTAAATTCATGTCTTGGTGATGATTGAGACTCCTTATACTGTACTCCCCATGGGCTCAATGAATATAAGGTTGACCCTTCTAAATTTGACATTTGTATATTTAATAAAGATCCATATTCTCATGCTAGAATTGATCCTTATTATTTTTTTAATTTATGTTACTCATCCAACATGTGGATATACATCTCATTTCAACAAGGCTATTAATGTTGATTCTCCTTAGCTTTTTGATTTGGAGACACAATATGGCCCTATATTCAAAATTATTTATAAGCATGGATATAGTGGAAATGGTCTTAGGTGCATGGAATTAGGATTTAAGTCCTTTGTGAATCCTACATTGCACTTTTATAAAGTGGTTTTAGATTATCGACCTCCTCCTTTTTCTACATCCCCTTGATTGCTTGATATCTCTATGGTTTCTTCCTTTTAAAATTTACATCTTTCTCCACAAGAGAAAGAGTTTCTTCTTAATCCTTCCTCTTCTCTTCCACCTAAATGAGAGCATATCTTGTCAAGTCTTATAAATTAGTGCTTGATCACTCTTCATCCTCATACGTGTAATAAATTTACTAAACACATCCAGCCAATAATTTTCTACTTTTAACATATCATTGAGTGCTCAACCTCACCAACAAATATCAAGCCTTAAAAGATAAAATATAATACCTTATTGGCATATGTATCATAATCCTTCCTCTTGATATAAATGTCTCGTATTTAAAATGATATTGAGGATCATCTATGTTCAATTCATTATTCTTCCACTATTCTAGTATTAAGATCATCTTTATCATAATATCAGAAACTATCTACATCATTATATTGAGGTTCCTTTGTTATAGCATGATATCACTTTTGTCATCACATTATGATTACTTTTGTCTATTATTGTAATTAGTAGTGTATAGTATAGATTCTACCTCTATCTTTCTCTTTTCTATTATATTGTTACTGATGATCCCAATTTTTGGTATATTTTAGACTATGTTTTTAAACATTTCTATATCTTTTATTATGCTGAGAAGACATTTAGTAGTAATTATGGGAGTAATACATAGACTTTATGCTTAATACAACAAGTTTATTATGATAAGTCTTTCCATGATTATTGCTTAAATGTTTTATTAGTTTGACAGAAGATGTGTGCCTTGTGACTTTTTGTGATGACATGCCTTTCCTGCAACCACTATTATTAAACCTTCCTGCAACCATATCCGAAATATTATCTGTTCCAAACTAATACTTAATGAATGAATGAATGGAATGATGGATCATCTTAATGAGTTAAATGTGTTGAGCTGATCCTTTGCCACATATATAGCTGTTAGTTATTTGCAAGTATCAAGTCTCAAGGAGAAGATTTAGCCTCCACTAGATTGTTGAAAGACTAATTCAAAGAGGACCGATTCAGCAGCAAAGAATAAGGGAACAACTTCAAGTCTTCAGCCATGCAAGGGAAGCGTTCTAGAAATCCAACAGAGGTGTCTTGATGGCACATAAATCTAGGATGGTGGTGCTTTAAATCTTCAAACTGATTTGACTCAGTCCTTCCTTTTTCTATCTACTTCTTCATTAGGTTGATCATGATGTCATAAAGACTTCCCATTTTATGAGGGAAAGGTTAGTTAGTCATTAGGTTCATATTTGAATAAATAGCCCATTCTCCTTTAGAGAAAGGGCTGGAAGATTGTTGTTGTAATAAGCTTTAGTTTTTTAGAAATACAGTTGCAAGAATTGTGAGCCATGTACTCGTTAGTTTCAACTCAATAAAAGCATTCATGGAATTTTTAGTCTAATCTGTTGTGTATCTTTGACACTACCTAAGGGGGCCCACTTAGGGAGTTGTCTATCTTTTCATTTCTACAATTAGAATAGCTGCACTTAATTTCATAAAACTTCAATGTGACTGTTCCTACAGTTGACATAATTACAGAGATGTCATCTGTTCCTGCAACCACTAGGGACAGAGTACTTCCTATCTTTAAAATTGGATTTAGTTTTCATTCTGAGCAGATGTAGTCAGTTAGAATTTTTTTCCATCAATTCCAATTCCAACATAGTATTTTCAGTAGATAATGCATGTTTGAAATAGGTGGTTAGTGCATATACTTTGCAGACCCATTTCAAGTCTAACGTCCCTAGGTTGACAATCAAATGATGTCCTTTAGTAGATTATGACTGCCAGATGTGATGCCTAATCCCTAAGTAGATGAATTTATGTTCCTAGTTATCAACCTGATTAAAGGATACTACATTTTTGGCGTCATTGTCGGGGATGGTGTCAAACTAAAAATCTATTGCAGACATGCTAGTAGAGAGTTTGAGTTTCATTCCTATCATTTAGATTAGAATTTAGCATTCCAATATTTTTCCATAGTTTAGACTTACTTTTTGCTATATGCTTAGAAGAAGAGACCAATTTGGAAGATTCCTTCCTAGAAGATTGGATACCACGAAATTGAACCAGAAATTTTCCAAGAAGACCCATATTTAGATGTTGGCCAAGACTTAGTTACCTCATCTTCTTCCTCAAAGATAAAGTTTAACCTGTTTGATGAGCCTGACGACCTTGATCCACTCACTCAGCATTTGAATAATCTACAAACTTCCAATAACCAGGACCTACATAATAATATGCTTACCCTTGTATTTTATCAGCCAGGAGCTAACCCGAGATCACCACCAAGGATGGAAAGGCCTACTTTTCCATTTCCAATTCTTGACCTACATGACAATAATAATCTCAAGAATATCCCTACCTCATTACTCCCAAATTTTTGTGGACTTATTACAGAAGACCCTCATACCTTCTTGTTTGAGTTTGACATCCTTTGTAGAAGTTATGACTACACCACTAGTGCACACAAGCTGAAGTTGTTTCCCTCTACCCTTAAGGAGTCAGCCTTGAGGTGGTTCATGGGATTAGGAGGCAATGTAGCGATCACTTGGGATGAAATGAAGACTCTGTTCTTGAGAAAGTATAAAGAATACTGTAAAGGGGATGATATGAGAGGAGATGACATCTTAAAGATGTCATAGAAAGAGGATGGAACCTTGGAAGACTATGTGTCTAGGTTTTTGTTAAGTGTGCAGAAAAACACTCAACATAAGTTGAATGAGGAATCTAAGAAACTTCTCTTCCTAAGAGGAGTTAATGGTACATGCATGGAGACACTAGACCTCATGGCCGAAGGATATATCACCTAAAGCAATTGGGATGATATCAAGAAGATCTATCTCAACTACTCCAGAGCAACTATGAAGAAAGGAAGAGGGTTTAGACCCTCTATTTCAAAAGGAAATGGCTCAAGAGTGTCAAAGGGGGAGATTTCTAATCTCTTGTCAGGTTTCAAGCAAGATATCATCAATGAAGTTGCTACACAAATGCACACTATGCAAGCTAGAAGGAAGAAAGATGAAGCAAAGGCAATGCTAGCTGAATATTGCCTTGACTGTAGACAAAGGAAGAAGGATTGCAGATGCAAGGCAGTGGCTAATTTGGAGGTGAAACATCTTCCCACTAAGTTCAAAAAAATAGAAGGAGATGAAGAAGTGTTCTTTGTTGCTCAATGTAGGCCTTGGCCCCCAAGACAAGGTATGCCTCAGGACCCTTTGCAAAATTTTGGTTCATATGATAATTAGTGGCAGAACTAGTACCCTCCAAATTATGGCCCATATTCCCAACCTCAGTGGAATAATCCTTGGCCTAATCCATAGCAAAACCAGTGGTAGCCCCCACAAGGGAATTGATAGTCACCACAACAAAATCAGTGGTGTTATGCCTTGCATAACCACCCCATCTTTTGCCTGGGTCAAAATGGGCCCCCCTTTATGTTTTTGTCCTTGGTTGTTTTTCAAACAAAGTTTGGAGTCTTTCTTTTCCGATACTTTGTGTTTTTTTTCTTTGGTTTGTTCTGTCGGAACTGGAATCGGAACCAAATCGGGTTTTGAATCTTGTTTCAAAGATTGATTCCGATTCCTGTCACGACGGTCTTTTGTTTACCTTTTACTTTTATCTTTATCGGAGCTGGAGCCGGAGTGGAAGTTAAGTCTGAAATTATTCGAAGTTTCAAAATCAAATCTCGTTTTGCCTCCACTTTTTGGTTTTTCATTTTTTAACTTAGGTTTTTGTGTTAAGTTTTCTCGTATCGGTCTTTTTGTTTTATTTTGTTGTTTTGTTTCACTTTCTTCTTTGTTGGCGAAATTGGAACCAAAACAGGAACTGAGTTGGAAAATTGGACAAGTTTCTAAATCATTTCTCATTCCGATTTCGCTCCCACCGTTTTTTGGTCGTTGGCTTTACTAAAGTCGCACAACAGTAATGTGCCAGTTCCCTCTATAGTTCTGACTCCGCTCTACCACATTTATGGCATTAATTACAGGTGTCATGCATGCACGTAACTATGAGTTTTTACCTTAATTAGGGATTAACTCAAAGTTATCATCATTATTGAAAGAGATCAAGAGCGAACCAGAGTTGCAGTGGAGCTTTTATCCATGTGAATCGATCAAAAGAGAGATAGTTGCACATGGATTTCTTCAGGGAACTAACCTATTTATTCGTGTTTGAGGTAGGGGATTTTATGTTCTTCTCTTTCATCTTTTCTTGTGTTTTAATTTTTCGGTTGATTGGTTTTGTACGAATTCGTGACTCTTGGTTCTATTGTGTGTTCATGTGATTCGTTTTCTTTCTCTTTTGTTTGGTTTTCTTGTTTTTGTTTTGCTTTTCTAGTGTGCTTGTTTCTCGTTTGTTTGTTTTTCCTCATAGTCATTTTCATGTTTGAATCGTGATCGTATCGTGATGCCCTAGTTTTAAAATGCATAGATTTAGTTACTGTTTTTCATTGGTAGGGTTTGATAAATGTTGGTTTTTACTTAGGAATTTTGTTTCGCTTAGATCTGGTTAATTTAAATGGGGTTAAATTTGTGCCCTAGTTTTTGAAATCGACGGGTTTTGATTTAGGGTTTTGGCATGTTCTTGTTTTAATATGATGCCCTAAATTAGTACGGTTGCCTCTTGGTCATATGGGGATGGTCTTGTATAGGTTATTTTTAAGCCCCTTTCATGTTGATATAACCAGGTCCTTAAAATTATGAAGTTATTTATCAGTCAGTTAAAATATTTTATGACGTCATGGTTATTTTAGGCGGAAGCAGGATCAGAATCGATTTAGACTTTGAAACATGATTTTGTAATTAGTATCGATTCCATTTTCCATCCCGTCTCCAACTTCGCTTACAATAAGAAGCACGCTCTCAAAATATTGGTAACTTAGGTGGAACCAGAATCGGAACCGTAACCAGAACTGAATGTGAAATTTGAAAATATATATGTAACCAAATTGGTTTTCATTCTGATTCCGATTCTGGTTACCATTCCAACTTTGACTCTGGTCCCACTTGTTATCACTATAAGCTCAATAACTGTTTTGACTTCAATCCCGATAGTGTTTTAAAAGAGATTGTTTAGAATGTTTTCTGCCCGATTCTGCCTCTAGTATATATATGAAGGGTAAGATTTGAAAGCATATTTTGTGATATTTATTCAAGGGTCTAATTTGAGGTTTTGTTGTAGGAAGTTGAAAAATTTCAGGAGAAGCTTCCCAGAGGAACCGGCCTGCAAAAACTTCAAAGGCAGCAACAAAGCCTAAGAAGATTAAGTCGAAGCAATTACCCTATACCTCAAGGTATAACCATAGGAGTCCTGTTGTCACTACAAGCAAGGTGGAATCAGATTGGGTGGATGTAATTGATACTAATTTAAACCCATTCAATTTTTAGGAGCTATACTTATAAACATTCACTGAGGATGTAACAGGGAGGACTAAAAGAATAGTTGAGTCTGGTTTGGCTCACATTACTGTATTTCCTTTGTCCATCCAATGCCCAAAATTAATCATGATAATAGCATGAGCTTACAATCTGGCTACCAGACAATGTATGGATTCACAAGACAATGTGATTATAGATCTAACTCCTCAAATGTTTCAACACATGTTTAGTGTCACTGATCCAAAGAACCTGGTATAGTTGAATGAGGTAGATGCTTTAGAGATATATAGAAAACACAAGGAAGCCAACAAGGCTCATTTGAACAATAAGTGGTTGAGAGCACAGAAGAAGTCCCTAACCAAGCTCTCAGATCAACCAAAGAGGGCAGATTTTTACAAAGAGATATCGGACTTGATAATGATGTTGTTTAGGGTCTTTGGGAAGAGGGATGCATTTCATTTCAAGGAATGGACGTTTCCCTTCATTCAAACAATCTTCAATTGCAAGCAATAGTTTGATTGGCCCATGATTGTCTCAGATAACATTCATGATCAACTCTAAGGGAAACCAAGAGCTTTTTCATGACATATCAATGTATCAACTAGACCATGAACTTGATTGATGTGGTAGCAATCCACCCAAGAGGCTTGGATCAATTCATACTTTCTTGAAGAACTTCACAACAAATTTATCGAGACACCAATTTTCTGTTTAAGGTAAGGAAGATGATGGATAGATGGATTGACAGGCTAAATCAAGAAATAGGTGAAGTGCTAGGAGACAGTTTTGAGGTCCACAGAATAACACTGGAATTAATAGAAGAGATGAAGAAGCATGCTAAATAATTGGGAGAACAAGAAGAGGAGTACAAAGGATATATCCAGAAGCTGAAAAAGATTAGTAAAATGTCAAAATCCACTCTTCTAGAACAGTCAATCCTTGAAGAAGACAACGCAGATTTCTTGGAAAAGACCTCCAGCATAATCCGATTTTGATCCAAGGGATATTTCAGTAGAAATTGAAGTGTCTCATTTCTCTCCATAATCAGCACCATTAGAAAGAGCTCGATGTCCTGATTTCAACGCAACTTGAACGGAGCGAAAAGGAGTCCGTTTGTGCAAGTTATGGCCAGTCAAACCTTGGGTCAAACTGGGATCAGAGGGCATCCGGGAAGCAGAAAAAATGATGTCATCAAAAGTTGTCGAAGTTGGCATCATCACAAAGAGCTCGTTGAGATGATTCTGGCAACGTTTGTTTCATCGAAATCCCACATCGTATGCTCAAGATATTGGCAGTCAAAGTTTCTGTTGACTTGAAGGTACAGTCATGACGTCAGCATTCGTACATGATGACGTCAGCACATGTGCAAATCAAAGGTGGACCAATCCGCGGTTGACACGTGTCATCCGTATGATGACATCAACATCTATGTGGTAGCACAGTCATCGGTCCAGTCAGCAGTCTGTACGCCACGTCATTATCCGAGTCAACATCCACGTCAGCATGTGAGTCAGTCGGTCTGGCGAATCGGGCTTGGACACGTGGCATGGTGAGTTGCGAAAAGTACAGTCAGCGTACATGTCATCATCACGGTTGGCATACACATCATCAATCTCAGCGTATTGGAGCTTGCCACGTAGCACGCTCCTGGTGCAACACGTGGCAACTGCATTTCCTCCCTCTCCGTGGCGGATGTTGGTTTGTTTGTTTAAAAGTTTTTGGGGGATTCGAACCTCCAACCTATCGCCTGCTAACTAAGGTTTTTGCCGTTACACCAGACTCCACGCGCTCTACTAAATATAGATCCGGGTTTGTTTTGTTATTTGGAAATTGGCATATTGCTATTTAAAAGCCAGCCGGCGGGTTTGCAACCCCGAACCGGCCGGGTATCAAAATGTACACTCACCATTTGACCACCGATAGGAGTTTAATATTTTGTGGAGTTTGTTTTTATTTGTTAAGGTTTTGTTGGCCGAACCTTAACCAAATGGCTTATTAAGCCATAAACATTTAAAACTACTTCTAACAATCTAAACCAAAAGCTAAATGGAGATATCAGAGGAGTTGTACGAGCTGTTAGAGGGGGTTGAACATTAATTTTGGTGGTTAAGCCTAATTAGGCTAATTTTATGTATAAAAGGGGGTGTGAGGTGAGAGTGAAGTTAAGTTTTTTTTTTCAGGTGATGAAGAATTGAAACAGGTGATACGAAGAGAGGTGCTGGAGATTTTTCAAGCCATTTTTGTACATTGGAGTATTGTTATGCTGCCGAAGTGCTGGAAAAAATGGTCTTGGTGCAATTTTGTAATTGATTTGGAGATTAATCGGATCGGTCTCTCTATTGGAGTGGACCCGGAGACGTAGTCACGTTTGTGGCGAACTCCGTAATCAAACGCTGTTTGCATCTCTTTCTCCATTCTTTTCTCTCATTCTGTTGTTATCACCTTGTCATTTTAATTATTTCCATAAGTTAATTTTGATGTTATTAACTTGGAATAATCATTGTAAAAGTTAAGCATTCAATCTGCAATTTAGTCTAGATCATATACAGATCAGATTTAGATCTGACTTTTTGTATAAACATAAAAAATGAATTTCAAGATTCTAGGAAGGATTTAAATGAATAGATTGATGAGTTGGAAGCGGTTATTGCTATTATAGTAAATGTTGATATACCGGTAAAGGATGGCCTGCCTTTAAGTCAATTAAAAGAAAAATGGGATGATAGACTTAAGGAGGTTGTGCAAAAGGGAGATGTTGGAGAGGATCTGCTATTGGACCGGTTAATGGATATTAAAGAAGAGGTGAGAGCTGCTAGACGGCAGTTGACAAAGTTAAAAGATATGACAGAGTTTGTTGTTGCTGAACTGAAGAGGATCAAGTTTGAGGATAGTTGGATTGATGGGATAGATATGGATATACTTCAACAAGTCTTCTCCAGTTACGATGAGTACACTTCAGAGCAAACTCCACATGCATAACTGACAGTTGTATAAGCACATGGCTTCTTTTCTCCTCTATCTTCTTCTCTCCAGTTTACTAAATGTTTAATGTAAGAACTCGAGATCAATTGATCTGAGTTTCCAAGGAAAATTCAAGTTCCTGAAAAGGTGGATCTCAACTTAAGATAGGGAGGATTTCATATTTTTGTACATCTATAAATACCCGTGAGATATCGTGTTGTAAGGGTTGGCTAATGAGAATAAGATTAGCCACCTGATAGTAGGAGATAGAATTTTATAGCTTTACAAAGATAGTTTGTTATTTTATTTATAGTTGAATACAAATACAGGTTTTTAAGAAATATGGTTTTTGGAATTGAGTTTATTGGATAAGGTTGATGAATTATAATCTATTTGTATGCCAGTGATTGTGCTGAAGCATAAGTGTTTCTTTTGTTATGAAAATCCTTAGAAGAAACCAGATTTAAGGATTATCTCATTAGATTATCTGTGAATTGAATTTATTGAAAGTCTTTTGATCTATGATCTTGGCAACGAATGAGAGTGTGTTCTTTTGGAATCTTTAAAATATTTATGACATGTGATTGTGATATTAAATTAAGCACCTTAGATGCATGAAATAGTATGTATTGTTCTGTAAATTGCATCATGTTATGGTTTTCTTGATCTGTTGGAAGAACATTCATTGTTGAAGATATATGTCCAGATATTAAATAAGTTTTATTCATGTTTCACTGATGTATGCCTTGATCTATCTTTTTCTTTTATTTAAAACCCTCTTTTCGTTGAGAACAGTTTGATGAATCAGTCATTGCTTGCATTCCTTATTACCAGCATAGGCCCCTTGAACATTATAGTTGCATGGACCACTTGAGTGACACCAGACAGTTGAGAACCAACTACCAGGACCTTGGGAGTTAGGCTACTATATGTTGTCTTTCTTTTTCAGGAGAAATAGAGTAGAGATATTTTGTTTAACGTTGTTTGTGTCATTTTCACCATCAATTGATCTGGCGTTAGAAGGAGGGCCTGAAGGAACAAGCTAGCTCACATTGTGTCATTCCCACCTGAGAAATACGAGAGGATTCTTAGATCTTCTACCGACCCTGAACCATTACAAGAACTCCAAACCCCGGTTAGACCTAGACCCCATGCTCATAGGGTATTGATACCTACATTTCCACCACCGCTTACTCCACCTGGATTTCAACCAAATCCACGTACACCACCACTAGTTCAACCTACATCACCATCGTTGTCTCAACCAATATCACCACCACCTACTCAACCAATCCTACCCATGTCTTGCTTTGTGAATAACCCCTCTCCGTTAGGGACTATTCCAAGGGGAACCCATGATCTACCGAAGAATCCAGAAAAGTTTTATCCCAAGTACATGCATGGTGAATCAAGAAGTTTTGAGGAGGATATACAGGTGTTTAAAGATGTTTATACCCATGCTCAAGTTGCTCATCAGGACGTGGTATGTAGATTGTTTCCTTATTGTTTAGGGGACATGGCGTATAACTGGCATCTAAATATGCCCCAGGGATCTATTCTGGGTTGGATAGATTTAGAAAATGCTTTCATTAATAAATTCAGGGTCTATGTAGACCCTGCCATCTTGTATCACCAGTTTTCCACCATAAGAAAGGAACATCATGAGCCACTACCTCTATTCAACTCTAGATTGTAGAGGAGGTTTTGTAGGCTACAAGATCCTTACTTAGTGGCTAAAAATATGGCCATTCAGGCATATTTAAGAGTTATTGATCCCTTGATTGGCCTATTCTTGTAGAGAACTTATCAGGCCGATGAGATTGACTCTTTGTCTAAGGTTTATCATCTGGCCATCAAATTGCAACAGCAGATAAGTCTGCAATTAGGAGGTTTAGGATCAACTCTTCCTCCCATGAGTTATCAGGTGCCTAACCCACCATTGTACAACACTGTCCCAGGGATGTCTTATTCCCAATACGAACCTATGTCTGAGTTGCAAGCCCTACCTACCGTGCCCTTTTTCGATAATGACATGCAAGATTCTTCCCAACAACCTCAAAATCAACAACAACAAAAAGCAGGAGGATAAACCCATGTTCATTCCACATCCATAGTGCAAAATGTGCAAAATGAACAAACTGTTCAACTGACTAGTGAGCTAGAGACTCTCAAGAAGACTCTATCTCAGATGTCTAATGATTTGGCACAACTTAGGAAAAACCCTCACCACAACCAAAACTAGAATTATCAGAAACAGGGAGGTTACAACAACTAGGGGAATTACTCCAATCAGAATGTGAACTAGAACACCAACCAAAATTTCTAGAATAAAAAATCCTCTAATCAAAATTACCAAAATCAGAACAGAGGATATAACCAGAGGTCTAACAACAACAATAGGCAGTGGAATACTGGACCTAACAATGGGGGAGTTCCCCATAATTATCAGTCAGGTGAGGAGACATCACATACTGATAATGTAGCTGACCTTAATTTCATGACTAATTGGTGTAGGCTACATGATACTGCAACACATTATGAGGTTAATTGCCTAGAAATGGAGAAAATGGTAAAGATTGCACAAGTTGATGCTCATCCTCCAACAAGAAATTCCAATCAGGATAATGGGTCAGTAAGTACTGCTATGACTTACGAGACTATTGAAGAGAAATACCAATTTCCCATGCAAGGAGATAATGAGCCAAAGGAGGATGTGTATGATGCTCAAGCCTTTCAATCCAAAGGTGGTTAATTTTTGAGAAATTAGAATAAGGGCCCATTTACTACATCTGCACCTCCAAACAACATGGTCCCACCTAACCAAAATGTAGATAATAACCCATCGCCACCAAAGGGACCTTCTGACCCTCAGAATAGAGGTAATCTGCCTCCTTTTCTTAAATATCAAGTAAGAAATGATTCAAAATTTGATTTTATTGTAGAACTGCAGAGACAGAAGACATCATTATCATTCTTTGACATCACAAAGTGGTGCCCAGCTCAATGAGAAGTGGTATTAAAAGCCCTGGAGGAGGAAGACCACTTAAAAGGAAAAGGTAAAGTGGCTCCAGTAAAAGAGACAAATGCAGCCATCTATAAAGGTAAGACTAGTACCCCACCTTTTCTTTTAAGTTTGAAGATTTTTGGAAATAATTTGCATAGCTGTTTATTGGACTCTGGAGCATCGGGTAATGTTATGCCCTTTCCAATATGTAAGAAATTAGGATGAAGTCTTATCCCTACCAATAAGAAAGTGATCCAGTTAGACAAAACTAAGGTCAATGTTGTAGGAGAGTTAAATAACATGAATGTACAGGTTGGATCAAATCCAAGGATCCAAACCTACATAGATATCCAAGTGGCCGACATCCCAGAGACATGGTATGCTCCTAAGTCTGGAGTTAATGAAAAGTATTGGGGGATATTTGTCATTGGATTTCTCTCACATGTGGCTACCCTGGAAGGGGGTACCAACCTAGATAAGGATTGAGAGTGAACCAAGACTCAAGCATATGATTACAAAATATGATGCTTCAAATGAGGTAGCATATTTTGAGACTCAGATAGGAGTTTACAAACAAGAGGAAGTTCTGACTTTCTCCATACTAAATTTTGAGGATGCATTGCCCCTAGAACATAGTAACCCAATGATCTGCATCAACCAACAAGTTTTAATAAGGAAACTGGAACAAGATAGGCTGGTATTAGGAGGAGAAACTGATTTGAGTAGTTTGTTACTTCCTAATTGGTGTAGGATTCATTATCACAATCATTCAGAGTTAACATGCCAATCATGCCTAAATATCTTGAGTCATGTAGACTAGCCTCAGCAAATATGTCAAGGGAAACCCCAGACTCCTGTCAATGAGTTTTCTTTTCAAGTTAAAGATGCTACCATTCTCACTAGGACTAGCCTTTCTCAAAAGGAAGGTTCTTCAGCAGTAGAGTAGACTCAGGTTTTAGGCCCCAAAATTCAAGAAGAAATTGAGGTGTCTCAGTTCCTTTTCAATACACTTGCCCCAGATACTTTGCCAATGCCTAAGGCATTGATAAAAGATGATTTGGATTGCAATTTAACCCAAGAGGTTGTTCAGGAAGTGATTTCTGAGCAAGTTGAAAACATAAAAAAATCTTCAAGTCTGCCTGGCCTCGAGTCAATTTCTGATGACCAACAAAAGTATGAGCTGCCACGCATCCCAAGTAAGTCATCCCTTGTTATACCTAAAAAGAAAGAACTCCCAGCCAAAGACCAATTGTGGACTCTTAAATTTGATGGTTCCAAATCCAAAGCAGGAAGCGGAGTAGGGATTGAACTGACCAACCCGAAAGGAAAAACTTATTTTGCATCTTATAGATTGCAGTTTGGTTGGACAAGCAACATGGTTGAGTATGAAGCACTTACTCATGGAATTATGTTTTCTCATAAAAAGGTCATTGCTCTCATGGTCATGGGGGATTCTGAAGTAATTGTAAAATAGGTACGTAGCCAATATACATGTCATAACAAGAGATTGGTTGCATACAGAAATAGAGTTTGGAACTTAATTGAAGACTTCGATGCTTTTGGGATTACTTTGATCCCTAGAGAAGCTAATCAAATTGTAGATGCTCTTGTTGTTGCTGCTAGCACCTTGGAACCTATGCAAGACTCTAATCTGAAGATATTTTTAGTTGAGTTAATTTCAATCCTAGTTGTCCCGGATAATGTTTGACATTTTCAGGTATTTGATGATGATCAGCATATATTGGCCTTTTTGGAAAGTTCTGATGTTTTTGAAGGACAGATAATAGATGAATCTGAAAGAGATCAGGGAGATTGGGATCCTGAGAAGGATAGTCCAGAAAGGATATTGGATTTGAAAATTAATAGTATTCCAAAAGGGATGGTTGCTTTAGAGAGAAAATTTGATTCTAACCCACGACCTCGTCAAAGGGTGCCCACAAAGAGTGAAGGAGGGAAATATGAATATGTTAATCTGACTCATTCAGGCCTTGAAAGGAATGTTCTTATAGGAAAGACTTGTCCTCAAGAAATTAAGGACAAGATAGTCAAAGCTTTGGAGCAGAACATTGAAGCCATTGCTTGGAGTTATGATGATATAAAAACTTTTGATACTTCAGTAATCACACATACCATACCTCTTAAGCCAGAAGCCAAGCCCTTCCATCAGAAACAATGCTCGATTAATGCTTTAATTGAGCCCCTAATCCAGAAAGAGGTGCAAAAGCTCTTATCTGCAAGAATAATCTTTCCTGTTAGATATTCTGCCTGGGTGACAAATTTAGTTCCTGTACGCAAAAAGAATGGTGAAATCAGATTATGTGTTGATTTCAAGAATCTAAACAAAGCCTCTGAGAAAGATAATTATCCATTGCCTTCTCTTGATGAAGTGCTACAAAAGGTAAATGGGTCTCAGATGATGTCATTCTTAGATGGTTATTTAGGGTACAATCAGGTCCTGGTTAGTCATGAGGATAGAATGAAGACCGCTTTCACCACCAAATGGGTCACATTTGCCTATTGGAGGATGCCATTCGGTCTTATCAATGTTGGAGCAACCTTTCAACGGGCAATGGACGCGGCCTTCAAAGATTTGATAGGGAAGTGTATAATTATTTATGTGGATGATTTAACCATCTTTTCCAAGAATAGAGAAGACCATGTTGCTGTTCTGGAAAAATTTCTCAAGAAATGTATAAGCTATGGTGTCTCCCTCAATCCAAAGAAGTGTGTGTTTGAAGTATCTGAAGGGAAACTCCTAGGTCACATCATATTAGAGGAAGGGATATCTATAGATCTTGATCGAGTGGAGGCTATCTTGAAATTGACAAGACCGGGTAGCAAGAAAGAAAGGAGATCCTTCTTCAGAAGGATTAATTTTGTTAGAAAGTTTATAACAGGGTTTGTAGAAATCGTCAAACCTCTAAATGAAATGATGAAGAAAGAGGAAAAGATTGAGAGGAGTAATGAGGCTAAATTTGCTTTCTCACAGATCAAATAGTCAATATCTGAGGCTCCTGTTTTGACAAGCCCAGATTATTTAAAACCTTTTTATATCTATTCTTTTGCATTTGACCATTCATGTGTAGCTGTGTTAACACAATGAAGAGGAGAGGGAGAAGAAAGACCTATTTCCTTCATGAGCTCTCCATTTAAAAATGTAGAAGTGAGATACCCACCACTGGAGAAACAAGCCTTCGCATTGGTACGAGCGGTAAAGAAGTTTAGGCATTACATACTTCGAAGTCAAGTAATGGCCATAGTTCCTGATCCAGCTGTGAAGTCTCTTCTGATGCAAAGTGAATTAGGAGAGAAAAGAGGAAAGTCAATGGCAATTCTACAAGAATTTGACTTAGATATTCATCTGATGAAGATTGTTCGAGGGCAAGGTTTATCAAAAGAAATGGCCGATGTGGACAAAAATATCACTTGTCAACAGTATACTGTCCAGTCATTTACTAAGGATCCCTGGTACACAGACTTGATTTTCTTCCTCCTTAATAACACATGTCCAGAAGGAATGAATTCTACTCAGAGGAGAGCATTGAGGATGAAGAGTGCTCACTACATGCTTAAAGGGGGATCCATCTATAGAAATAATTTTTAGGGGATTTTTTGTTTAGATCAACAAGAGGCCAAACATGCCATTTCTGAGTTCCATGGAAGGCATGGAACAGGACATGGGTTAGCGGATGCTTTGGCTCATCAAATTCTTAGATCAGGCTATTATTGGCCTTATGTATTTTGGGATGCACATCAACATTGCATAACTTGTCATGTATGTCAAACTTTTGCACCCAGGGAAAGAAATCCTGCAATGCCTTTACAACCAGTGCAGGACACAAGTTCATCTTGACAACAACTGACTACTGTACGCGCTGGACTAAGGCCCAGCCTTGCAAAAATAGCACCACAGAGGTGGTCATTAAATTTTTGACTAAGAACATCACAACCAGGTTTGGAGTTTCATTTGCTTTGGTATGTGATAATGGCCCTGCTTTTTCTTCTACTAAATTCATTCAATGGGCATATGAATATAAAATTGTTTTGAAGTATTCTTCCAATTACTATCCTCAGGGAAATGGAGTGGTTGAGTCCATAAATAGAAACTTGTTGGAAGTGATAAGAAAGCTGTTAGAAAACAATCCTAGAGACTGGCATACTCCCTATGGGCAGATCGAACCCGAATCAAAGTAGCTCTAGGAAATTTTCCTTTTAAGTTAGTCTATGGCCAAGACTCAGTTTTCCTGATCCATTTACAAATACCTGTTCTTAAGTTCATGAAAGAGTTTTATACCAAGGATGATAGGATCGAGGTTAGATTACTTAATTTGCTTAACATGGAAGAGCAAAGAGATGCTGCTTTGCAGCAATTCTCTAAGCATCAGGTTGTCGTCAAATGCTGGTTTGCCAAAAGAGCCAAGATAAAAGCCTTTAGGATATTGGATCTTGTATTACTATGGGATAAAGCCAGAGAAAAGAAGGGAGATCACCAGAAGTTTGATAGACTCTGGTTAGGTCCTTATCAAGTGGCTGAGATACTAGGCGAAAATGCTTTTCGTTTAAGTACCTTAACAGGAGAGCCTGTTCCATTACCAGTTAATGGTCAGTTTCTCAAGCACTATTTTGGTGCATGAAAGGTTTGATGTTTTAAAAAAAATGAATGTATTATACTATATCATATGTAATTAAATTTAAGTTTTTGTTTTGTTTTGATTGTTTTGTTTGTTCTTTTCTTTCTTTTTTGTTTGTTTTTGTTTTGTCTTGTTTCATTGGGGATCTTCATTTTTGTCCATCTCAAGACAAGGGGTTGTTATTCAAAGTATGCTACTGGTACTAGGAGATAAATTGGTTTAGGTATTTTCATCATCATCATTTGAAAAGGATTTCATTCTAAAACTTATGTCTTATGATCATTCTAATTTTGGTTTGAAAAGTTATTTAAGGATAGAAGATACATTGTGAATATCTCATGAATTATGATCAAAAATCTGTCACCAAATTAGATAAACATTTGCATGAGTAAATTCCTATTTGTTTTAGAGTGACTCTACCTTTGATTCAAGTGAAAAATCTGATTCCAAGACTATCATGAAATCCATTGTAGTTCTCAACCCACATTTTAGATCCATTGTATCTGAGTATTGAGGAAGGTGCATAAAAGATTTCCACAAGTGAAGTAAATAAAAAAAAAAAGAGAATGAAAAGAAAGAAAGAAAGAAAAGGCAAGTTCAATATCAAATGGGTAATCAAGTGTCTCTATCGGGGCTATGGATGCCTAGTTGGTAGTAGAGCAATTCTTTGAGAGAACTAGAGGCATCTTCATCGGGGCTATGGACGCCTGGCTGGCAGCAGACCAATACCCAGGATTTTATTGCACGATAGTTAAAGTACTCAACCTATGTAGCTTAAATCTTAGGTATAGTTGTTCAGGAGTAGAGAAAGTATCTATAAAAAATGATGCACAATATATGCACACAAATTCAAAAGTAACTCATGAGCACATACATCTGAGATTCTAGCTCAACCTTATCTTATATATATCTAATCTTATTCAAGTTAGCATGCTTCATAAACCGCAAGTAGTTTTAGGGTGACTGAATATTTCTTGGGTATCTTGAAAATGGGTAAACCATTTTCCGAGTCGAGTCGCCATTTGTTATTCCTTGCATAACCACCCCATCTTTTTCCTTGGTCAAAATTGGTCCCCCTTTATGTTTTTGTCCTTGGTTATTTTTCAAACAAAGTTTGGAGTCTTTCTTTTTCGATACTTTGTGTTTTTTTTCTTTGGTTTGTTTTGTCGGAACTGAATCGGGTTTTCAATCTTGTTTCAAAGATTGATTCTGATCCCTGTCCCGAAGGTCTTTTGTTTACCTTTTAGTTTTATCTTTATTAGAGTCGGAGCTGGAGTGGAAGTTAAGTCCAAAATTATTCGAAGTTTCAAAATCAAATCGTGTTCCACCTCCGCCTCAACTTTTTGGTCTTTCATTTTTTAACTTAGGTTTTTGTGTTAAGTTTTCTTGTATCGGTCTTTTTTCTTTATTTTGTCATTTTGTTTCGCTTTCTTCTTTGTTGGCAAAACCGGAACCGGAACTGAGTTGGAAAATTGGACAAGTTTCTAAATCATTTCTCATTCTGATTCCGCTCTCGCCATTTTTTGGTCGTTGGCTTTACTGAAGTCGTACAACAATAATGTGCCAATTCCCTCTACAGTTTCGACTCCACTCTACCACATTTATGGCATTAATTATAGGTTCCATGCACATGCGTAACTATGAGTTTTTACCTTAATTAGGGATTAACTCAAAGTTAACATCATTATTGAAAGAGATCAAGAGTGAACCAAAGTTGCAGTGGAGCTTTTGTGCGTATGAATCGATCGAAAGAGAGACAGTTGCGCGTGGATTGCTTCAGGGAACTAACCTATTTATTCATGTTTGAGGTAGGGGGTTTTCTGTTCTTCTCTTTTGTCTTGTCTTGCATTTTCATTTTTCAATTGATTGGTTTCATACGAATTCGTGACTCTTGGTTCTATTGTGTGTTCATGTGATTCGTTTTCTTGTTTTTGTTTTGCTTTTCTGGTGTGTTTGTTTCTCGTTTGTTTGTTTTTCCTTGTGGTCCTTTTCATGTTTGAATCATGACCATATCGTGATGCCCTAGTTTTAAAATGCATAGATTTAGTTACTATTTTTCATTGGTAGGGTTTGATAAATGCTGGTTTTTACTTAGGAATTTTGTTTCGCTTAGATCTAGTTAATTTAAATGGGGTTAAATTTGTGCCCTAGTTTTTGAAAGCAATGAGTTTTGATTTAGGGTTTTGGCGTGTTCTTGTTTTAATATGATGCCCTAAATTAGTACGATTGCCTCTTGGTCATATGGGGATGGTCTTATATAGGTTATTTTTAAGCCCCTTTCATGTTGATATGACCCGGTCCTTAAAATTATGAAGTTATTTATCAGTTAGTTAAAATCTTTTATGACGTCATTGTTATTTTAGGCGGAAGCAGGATCATAATCAATTTAGACTTTGGAAGATGATTTTGTAATTAGTATCGATTCCATTTTCCATCCCGTCTCTGACTCCGCTTACAATAAGAAGCACGCTCTTGAAATATTGGTAACTCAGGCAGAACCAGAACCGGAACCGTAACCAAAATTGAATGTGAAATTTGAAAATATATATGGAACCAAATTGGTTTTCGTTCCAATTTCGATTTCGTTTACCATTCCAACTTTGAATTCGGTCCCGCTTGTTATTACTATAAGCTCAATAATGTTTTAACTCCGATCCCGATAGTGTTTTAAAAGAGGATGTTTAGAATGTTTTCTGCCTGGTTCTGCCTCTAGTATATATATGAAGGGTAAGATTTTAAAGCATAATTTGTGATATTTATTCAAGGGTCTAATTTGAGGTTTTGTTGCAGGAAGTTGAAAAATGTCAAGAGTATAAGAGGAAGCTTCCCAGAGGAACTGGCTTGCAAAAACTTCAAAGGCAGCAGCTAAGCCTAAGAAGATTAAGCTGGAGAAATTACCCTATACCTTGAGGTATAACCATAGGAGTCCTGTTGTCACTACAAGAAAGGTGGAATCAAATTGGGTGGATGTAACCGATACTAATTTAAACCCATTCAATTTTGAGGAGCTATACTCAGAAACATTCACTGAGGATGTAACAGGGAGGACTGAAAGAATAGTTGAGTCTGGTTTGGCTCACATTACTGTATTTCCTTTGTCCATCCAATGCCCATAATTAATCATGATAGCAACATGAGCTTACAATTCGGCTACCAGACAATGTATGGATTCACAGGACAATGTGATTATAGATCTAACTCCTCAAATGTTTCAACACATGTTTAGTGTCCTTGATCCAAAGAACCCGGTACAGTTGAATGAGGTAGATGCTTTAGAGATATATAGCAAACACAAGTAAGCCAATGAGGCTCATTTGAACAATAAGTGGTTGAGAGCGCAGAAGAAGTCCCTGACCAAGCTCTCAGATCAACCAAAGAGAGCATATTTTTACAAATAGGTATCGATCCTGATAATGATGTTGTCTAGGGTCTTTGGGAAGAGGGATGCATTTAATTTCAAGGCATGGATGTTTCCCTTCATTCAAACAATCTTCAATGGCAAGCAACAGTTTGATTGGCCCATGATTGTCTAGGATACCATTCATGATCAGCTAACCAGAATAAGGGAAACCAAGAGCTTTTTCATGACTTCTTATGTTGTTTATGTAGCAGCCAGAGGAGGTATCTGAAACACAATTTAGAAGGGTTAATGATGCATTCCTATATGTAGTCATTAACCAACTTAATGGAGATGCCGGATACAAATTGAGTCAAGAAGCCATGGCCTTTATCAGGGAATGGGGATGTTGGTACATCCAATACCCCAAGTTCACATATTTCAGGTTGGCTGGATTTGAGGGTCATCCCCACTTACTTCCAAGGTGTTGCAGCAACAGGATGGTATTGATGGAGTTTGTCTATCAAGCTCTGGGGGTTAATGCCCGATTTGGGATGAAGCACAAAACAAGTTGTCATAAGTTTCCCATGCAATTGGGTAAATACAGCTGCCCACACCTTGTGGGAGCTAAGGTGGTTTGCAGTGAATTGATACATTTGAAATTGGGCTTGTATACTGCCCGAAAGCACTTTGACCCAAAGAAGAAAATGAATGCTTTGTTGGCTTCGGTCTTTGACAAGCATTTCAACCTACTAGAGGACTTCTGGAGTGATCTTCAAGATGAATATGACCTCAGGAAAAGGAATTATGAGAGGTTGCCTGTTTCACTCATGGTAGAGTTCGGGATCAAAGATGATATTCCTGATACATTGGTAGATGATGGAGTTGTGTTGGATCCATCATATGAAGCATTGAACATTGGTACCAAAAGTTTGGATCCAGTAGATTGGGATAGTGAGGAGACCATAGACATCAAGCAAATAGGGAGACTAGTCTTGGATAGGAGTATCCACTGGGTTGTTCTAAGAGCCAGAACTCCTGGGGGTGCGACTCCTAAGAAAGTGAAGGGATATAAGAGAATTAAGAGGAAGTTGCCTCCCAGGGAGCCTTTGGAGTTCTTCCCACCTGATATTAAAGAGATTGAGCTTGAAGCATCGACTCAAGATGAACCAGAGGCACAGGAGGAGGATGCCCAAATAGGACCTATTGCTTCAACACCAAAGATAGGGGAGTCATCTGCTCAATTCCCTCCTATAGAGCAGCAAAGTAAAGAGATGCCTAAGGGGACTCTTCATTATATTGCTAAGTCATTAAAGGGAAAAGGAGTAGAGGTGGAGATCCATGATGTTGGAACGGACTCTGATGAGACTTTGTCAGAGAAGGATGCACAAGAAAATATGCCTCTAGAGGAGGAAACTGACCATGTGCTAACAGAGGAGGATCAATGGGCACTGTTTGAGGAAGCAAAGAGGGCTTCGGATGCTCAAGCACATGCAAAGGTAATGGAGAAGCAAAAGGAAATTGATGCTAAGGCACAAGTAGATGCCTTACTTCAACAACAACAAGCAGAAGCCAAGTGAAGAGCCGATAAAGTGCAAAAACAACAAATGCAGAAGGAATAGGAGCTCCAGACCAAGTAAGAAAATGACAAGCTCGAGATGGTGCAGAAGATTCATGAGCTTGAAGAGGAAAAATCTAAGCAGCAGAGAGAAAGAGAGGCCCTTGTGGCTAAAATTAAAGTAATTGAAGAAGATCATAAGAAGAAGGAAGAGTCAGAATGCATAAAAAAGGAGAAAGATGCCGAGGAGTTGGCCAAGCAGATACAAAAGGAAAAGGAAGCCTCAAAAAAACTTAAAGCATTGGAAGAAGAGAGGAACAAGTTGATTGAGGAGAAGAGATTAGAAGAGGAAAAATTAAGGAAGGAACAGGAAAACAAGAGGGCGCAAGAGCAGAAAGACAAAGAAGAAGCGGAAAATCTTGCACAAAAAGATGTAGAGGGAGAGCAATAGAATATGCAAGAGGTTTATTCTCAATCTAAGATTAATGTGCTACAACCTTTATCATCTACAACTGCTGCTTCTTCTTCAACTATGATGGCCACTACTCCAAGTGCTCCTACTTGGTTAAAATTGGATCTTGAAAATAGGTCGGTAACATCATCACAACCTCTTGATTGGGAGGATATGATGAAGGAGATTGAAAAAGAAAGGCCCAAGAAGAAGGTTAAAATCCTACATTCCACTAGACTTACTGAACGAGGAGAAATCATTGTTGAATGTGCAATACCAGTGGTGGAGAAGGATGTGGGAGAAATGCAGCTGACTGATTACCAAATGGGCACAGTTAATTTGGGGAGACCCACTAGAGATCAACAAATGAACTTGATTGATGTGGTAGCATCATCCACCAAGTCGAGAATGATGAAGGATAAACAGAGAAAGGATGAGCTTAAGGGTCAACTGGATCAATTGCATACTTTCTTGAAGAATGTTTCTGCTCCGAGGTCACAACAAATTGCCACCATCGAGACACCAATTTTGCTTAGTAAGAAAGAGGTGGATGATTTGGTACAGGTAAGGAGTAAGGCGAAGATGATGGATAGATGGATTGACAAGCTAAATCAGGAAATAGGTGAAGTGCTAGGAGACAGTTTTGAGGTCCACAGAATAACACTGGAATTAATAGAAGAGATGAAGCAGCATGCTAAAGAATTGGGAGAACAAGAAGAGGAGTACAGAGGATATATCCAGAAGCTGAAGGAGATCAGTAAAATGTCAAAATCCACTCTTCTAGAATAGTCAATCCTTGAAGAGGACAACGCAGATTTCTTGGAAAAGACCTCCAGCATAATCCGGTTTAGATCTAACTTTTTGTATAAACATAAAAAATGAAGTTCAAGATTCTAGTAGGGATTTAAATGAATAGATTGATGAGTTGGAAGCGGTTATTGCTATTATAGTAAATGTTGATATACCGATAAAGGATGGCCTTCCTTTAAGTCAATTAAAAGAAAAATGGGATGATAGACTTAAGGAGGTTGTGCAAAAGGGAGATGTTGGAGAGGATCTGTTGTTGGATTGGTTAATGGATATTAAAGAAGAGGTGAGAGCTACTAGACGGGAGTTGACAAAGTTAAAAGACTTTAGGGAGTTTGTTGTTGCTGAGCTGAAGAGGATAAAGTTTGAGGACAGTTGGATTGATGGGCCAAATATGGATATACTTCAACAAGTCTTCTGCAGTTACGATGAATACACTTCAGAGAAAACTCCGCATGCATAACTGATAGTTCTATGAGTGCATGGATTCTTTTCTCCTCTATCTTCTTCTCTCCAGTTTACTAAATGTTTAATGTAAGAACTCGAGATCAATTGATCTGAGTTTCCAAGGAAAATTCAAGTTCCTGAAAAGGTAGATCTCGACATAAGATAGGGAGGATTTCATATTTTTGTACATCTATAAATACCCATGAGGTATCGTATTGTAAGGGTCAGCTAATGAGAATAAGATTAGCCACGTGATAGTAGGAGATATAATTTAATCGCTTTACAGAGATACTTTGTTATTTTATTTACAGTTGAATATAAATACAAGTTTTTAAGCAATATGGTTTTTTGAATTGAGTTTATTGGATAAGGTTGATGAATTATAATCTATCTGTATGCCAGTGATTGTGCTGAAGCATAAGTGTTTCTTTTGTGATGAAAATCCTTAGAAGAAACCAGATTTAAGGATTATTTCATTAGATTATCTGTGAATTGAATTTATTGAAAGTGTGTTGATCTATGATCTTGGCAACGAATGAGAGTGTGTTCTTTTGGAATCTTTAAAATATTTATGATGTGTGATTGTGATATTAAATTAAGCACCTTATATGCATGCAATAGTATGGACTATTTTGTAAATTGCATCATGCTATGGTTTTCTTGATTTGTTGGAATAACATTCATTGTTGAAGATATATGTCCGACTATTAAATAAGTTTTATTCATGTTTCACTGATGTACACCTTGATCTATCTTTTTCTTTTATTTAAAACCCTCTTTTCGTTGAGAATAGTCTGATGAATCAGTCATTGCTTGCATTCCTTATTACCAGCATAGGCCCCTTGAATATTATAGTTGCATGGACCACTTGAGTGACACCAGACAGTTGAGAACCAACTACAAGGACCTTGGGAGTTAGGCTACTATATGTTGTCTTTCTTTTTCAGGAGAAATAGAGTATAGATATTTTCTTTAACGTTGTTTGTGTCAATTTTACCATCAACAAGTGGCAGCCCCTGCAAGGAAATTGGCAGTAGTTTAACGAGTGGAGGGGAGACCAGCAATGGTCAAATCAACCCGCTGGTTTCCTGCAGTAACCCCAACAACAGTCAATCATGCCACCTCCTACAGCTAATCAAAGCCAAAATCCTAAGCCAACCCAACTACTTGCTCAAGCAGCACCTAATCCAAATAACCAACCTCGACAGCAGCAGCAAGTTTATTTCACTGACCCCAATCAGTAGCCTACTTATGCTCTCAACTTGAGTAATATTAACTTATGGTCATGGACAGTGTTACCTGCACCTTCTCCTCCCATAATTGCAGAATTGCCATCTGAGGATAATGAGCAAGTTGATATTAATGACTAAGTTCCATCCAATGAGCCCATGCAAAGTCCATCATTGCCTAAAGTGTCCAGTAAACCCTCACCTTATTTTCCACAAAGGTTGGTAGGTGAAGTTTTTCAAAAGCAAGAAGAGCCTACCTTTGACATTCTTGAATAGCTAAAACACATATGTGTAAAAATTTCCCTGTTCCAAGCAATTAAGGAAGTACCTATCTATATCAAGGCTATTAAAGAAGCATTTCTAAAGAAGTTGGGTAGGAAAAAGAAAGACCCTCAAACTGTTCATGTCTTAGGTTAACTCTCTGATTTGATGCTAGGGAAGCTTACCATCCTAAAATATTCAGACCCTAGAATCCCTATTGTAGAAATCATTATTAATGGGGTTCAAATTTAAAATGCTTTAGTAGATCTTGGAGCAGCTATCAATGTCATGAAAAAGGACATTTTATTAATGCAAGTATTTCAGACCTAAGGGCTACACCTACAGTCCTGCAACTCGTAGATAGTTCAACTATCAAACCTAGTGGAGTAGTTGAAGACCTAGTAGTCACCCTAGATTCATGGGAATATCCTACTGATTTTATGGTTTTATCTCCAAAAGCATCACTAGGAGGATATCCTGTAATTCTAGGAAGGCCTTGGTTAGCCACCACAGATGCTTATATAGGATGTAGGTCTAGTAACATGACTATCTCTTATGGATATAGCACCAATAAGCTCACCCTTTATGCTCCAGCCCAACCTCAACTTGAGTTGGGACAAGCAGTTTGGCTAGATTTAGGAGAAAATGTGGAAGAGATGAATTATGTGGCAAACCTGATGATGATTAGTAGAGAGCCTTTTATGGTATTGAGTACCCCCTTTGTGAAAAAGTTCCATGTTCATTGCAGACAATTCTACCCCCACCTACTTCAGCTCATTATCCTGCAACAACTGACTGCTTGCACACCTTATTACCCCATGAAGTGGAAATGCCTTTTCCATCGGAATTATCTATGCTTGAATTAACTTCCCAAGTGGAAGTAGTTGTAGGAAAAACCTTGAATATCAATAATAAACTTACTAATGAGAAACAAGAGTCAATTGTCCAAATGCTTACTACCCATAAACCAACTTTCTCTTGGGATTACAGTGACATGAAAGGACTCAATCCAAAGCTATGTACACACTGAATTTTCATTAATAGTGAGTTCAAACCTGTTAGACAGCCCCAAAGGAGAATTAATCTAGCCCTAAGAGAAATTGTTAAGGAGGAATTGCAGACGATGTTGAATGTTAGCTTTATCCACCCAATCTCAGATAGCCAGTGGGTTTCTCCACTACTTATTTTTCCTAAGAAAGATGGAAAATGGAGAGTGTGTGTGGATTACAAGGAGCTCAACTCGACAACTAAGAAAGATTATTTTCCTCTTCCTTTTATTGACCAAGTCCTAGATAACTTATCAGGGAAAAATTATTTCTCCTTCCTTGATGGTTTCAGTGGATATAATCAGATAAAGATTGCTCCAAAGGACCAGGAAAATACTACTTTCACATGCCCCTAGGGAAAATTTGCCTATTCAGTCTTGCCTTTCGGTCTTTTTAATGCACCTGCAACTTTCCAAAGAGTTGTGATTAGTATTTTCTCATATATTTCATATGATTGTATGGAAATATACATGGATGACTTTACTGTTTATGGTGCAACATTTGAAGAAGCCCAAGACAATTTGAAATAGGTACTACAAAGGTGTGAAGTTCATAATTTA
The DNA here is from genome assembly GCA_007115665.2 of Sequoiadendron giganteum. Taxonomy (NCBI): domain Eukaryota; kingdom Viridiplantae; phylum Streptophyta; class Pinopsida; order Cupressales; family Cupressaceae; genus Sequoiadendron; species Sequoiadendron giganteum. Next base: position 56,556,924 of record CM021106.1, on the reverse strand, counting down.
TCACTCAATAGTCAGAAGTGCTTCATGATGATGCAAGAAGGAATAGTGTTCGGTCACTATATTTCTGCTGCAGGAATACAGGTAGATCCCTCTAAAATTGAAGTCATCTCTAGTCTACCCTTCCCTACCAAGCAAAAGGAACTAATAAGCTTTATAGGACATGTTGGCTACTATAGAAGATTTATTAAAGATTTCAATCAAACAGCAGGGCCCCTATACAGTTTGCTGAAGAAGGATGCAGAGTTTTCCTGGATAGTAGAATGTGAAAAAGCATTCCTTGATCTGAAGATTGCCCTTACACAAACACCTATCTTGAAAGGACCTGATTGGTCACTTCCATTCCATATTCATACAGATGCATCATATTATGCTATTGGTGTTGTCCTAGGACAAAAGGGTGGTTCAACTGAGCATGCACTTTATTATATCAGCAAGAACTTGCAAGGAGTTGAACCCAACTACAGTGTTACAGAAAAATAAATGTTAGCAATCATCTATGCCCTCAACAAGTTTAGGCATTATATCATAGGCTATCATATGTTTGTCCATACTGATCATGCAACAATCAGGTATCTCATGAACAAGAGCTCAATTACAAGGAGACTGGCTAGGTGGTTGTTGATGCAAGAATTTGATACTACAATTATGGACAAACCAAGTAAAGCCAATGTGGTTGTTGATTTCCTATCTAGAATTCAAAGGCAAGATGATTCTTCACTCATAGAGGATTCCTTCTCTGATGAATATTTTGTTTGCCATCAAAGTCATTCATCCATGGTATGCAGATATAGAAAATTATCTGGCTGCAGGAAGAACTCCTCCTCACCTCTCACGTAAGGAAAAGAGATTGTTAGTAGAGAAAAGCTTTAATTTCTCTTGGATTATAGATTGCATGTTTTATACAAGACCTGATCAAGTAATGAGGAGATGTGTGAGAGAGGAAGACCCTCATGACATACTGCATGCAATCCATGATGAGCCTTGCGGTGGACATTTTACTGCAAAAAGAATAGCCATGAAAATCTTAAATACTGGATATTATTGGCCAACATTACATAGAGATGCAACCAAGTATACCAAGAGGTGTGATAGATGTTAAAGGATGGGGAGGCCGACACGATCAGATGGAATGCCTCTGTTTCCACAAGTTATTGTTACACCTTTTGATAAATGGGGATTGGACTTTGTAGGCCCAATTGATCTGCCTTCAAATGGTAAGTCTTACATTCTGGTATGCACGGATTATGTAACAAAACGGGTAGAGGCTAGACCTATGAAGCATGCTAGAGATAATAAAGTAGAAGAGTTCCTCTATGAAGAAATCTTTACTAGATTTGGTGTTCCTAGAGAAATAGTGACAGACCAAGGAGCACAATTTACTTCTACTCTTATTACTGCCTTAGTAAATGAATACAACATAAGGCATAGGAAGTCAACTCCTTATCATCCTCAAGCTAATGGCCAGGTAGAAATTACTAACAGGGATATAGAGGCCATTCTGACAAAAATAGTGGATTTGCATAGAAAGGATTGGGCTGCAAGATTACCAGAGGCTATATGGGCCTATAGAACTACATGGAAGACTACAACAAGTTTTACACCTTTTGAAATGGTATATGGTAAGAAAGTTGTGATGCCAATAGAGTTTGAACACAAAACTCTACGCACAGCTTTGGAATTAAATATGGAGTTAACAATTGCACAGAGAGAAAGAATCATGCAACTCAATGCCTTAGATGAGCTCAGGAAGAGTGCCCTACAACATACTGAAATAATACAAAATCAAAGGATCAAATGGCATGATAAGTACATCAAGGAGAATAAATTCAAAGCAAGAGATTGGGCTCTGCTCTATGATTCAAGATACAAGGATAGTCAAGGGAAACTAGACCAGATGGTTGGGACCATACGAAATAGCAGAGGTATTTGATAATGGTGCAGTACAGCTAAGCACAATTGATGATGTCAGGTTCAAATTATTGGTTAATGGGAATCTACTAAAGCTTTACCAAAAGCCCATTACTAAGGAAGAGCTCTTGAAGCAATTTCAACTAGAGAAGGAATCTACTGATCCTACAGCTGAAGGAGTTGAGTCTCGGCTCGATTCCCTAGGCCATGCATGAAAGTGCATATAAAAAAATCATAATAAAGGGGTCATCCTCATGGATCCCCATTCCATTCCATCATTCCATATCACCATTCCATCTACTATCCATATCATCTCTTCTTCTGCCACCTCATCCACCTATCACACATCACCATATCCACATTTCTAAAGATCACCTTTTGCAATAAAGAAGTTGGAGTCACATCAAACACTTGCGGCGCATCATTACAGGTAAGCTCCACTTAACTCAAAGATTGATTAGTTATTTAATTTATTACGTTTAATTAGGTATTTAGTAAGGCAAAAAAATTTCCTATATGGCTGCAATATCCTTCGGTCTTTTCCGCATGTTTGTGCATCTTTCCCAATTCATAAGTAATAGCCACTTTATTACTTTACATTGCCATGAAGCCTTGTCACATCACATTTTACTGTCCTTTCGGCTTAAACTCTGGATTTTTGAAAATTTGCAATAAATGGGCAAACCTCCTTTACTTCTTGCAATTATGACCAGGCGTGTCTTTCGCTCCTCCTTGTCAATCTTTTTATGTCACAACTTTAAGTTAAAATGTTCAAAATTCTTCCTTCAGTTTTTTGCATCTTTTGAAAGAAGTTCAAAAGTTTAGGTTGAGGGGAGAGCAGAGAAGTTGGTTTGAGTTGCAGGAAGTTAAATTTGAGCAAGAAATCAAAATAACCAGGCTAAAGTTAAGTTGCAAAGACAAGCGTAAAAATGGGAGGTCAGCCCATTAGGCATGAGCCAACACACCACAATGTCTTGTTGCAGGATGTACTGCATTTACCGCCATTCAGACAGTACGGGTGGCTCAACTATTTTCTCAAACTTGAAAATTTTGATGAAGACATTGCTGAGGAGTTCACAAGGACATTTCATAATGGAAAGGCTAAGGTCGGGAGAGTAACAATTGATGCCTCAGTAAACAAAATTATAGAGATAATAGGGTTACCCCAAGCTAGTGAGCCATTTCCTCGAGGAAGGGACACACGGAGTGCTAGGGCATAGTTTACTCGACCTGGTGATCCTCCTCTACATGTGGATAAACAACGAATCCAACGTATGAGTTTTCCGCAGGACTAGATTCCATGGGCAGGTTATATAATCAAATACCTGACATGTGAAGGTTGGTTTTATGTTTTGCATTCTCATCATTTTAAGCTATTATCTCATTTGCATCATGGGTTATTAATGAACATACCAGACTTCCTGTATAATTTTCTCTCCAATAGTGCTGCCGAATTTAAAAAGGGAAGAATTAATTTTGTCTCCCACCATTGCCTCATCAAATTGCTTATTGAAAAATCCATTAGGGATGTGTCACCAATGACCTGGGAGGAGTTTGTTGTTAATTTTAATCCAAGGGTTCAAAATGTCGGACCCAGGGGTCAGCCTCTCACCTTTAAACAACGAACCTCTCAGTCAAAAGATGAGGCCTCTGCTGTTGCATCTCCTATTCCTAAATCATCTAGCTCACAAGATGAGGTCCCTCTTTCTGAAAGATTTTCCAAAGGGCTAGTGCAAACCCCTATTTTTAACCCGGGGACTTCCTCTAAAAATAAAAAGGGAAAGTCACCAATGGTAACACCCCAGCAAAAGACCCCTACACCTACTCCTAAATCTATTAAGAGGAAGCAAACATGAGAATCTCCTAATCCTGTAGCTAAAAACCCAAAAAAACATAAGGCAGTCGCCACTCCCTTACGGAGAAGCTCCAGGATTCAGAACCAGGCAGCTCAAAATTCACTCAATACCTCTCATTCTACACCATCACCCTCAGACCCTTCTAGTCCTGCACTTGAGGAAGAGGAACCATCTATTGGTGAGACTAGGCATGTTTCAGAAGGGGCTGACCTTGATGAGCTAGCAGTTGTGACAGAGCAAATGCAAGAGGGGTTATTAGAATAGCTGTAGGAAGAGGTAGTGTATATTGGGAAGGAAGGGAAATCAGTTACAGTTCAATCAGAAGAAAGAAGTGAAGATAATGAAGGGATAGATGAATCACCGGCTGTTGCAGGAAATACACCGGAACATCATATGCCATAGGAACAACAAGAGAACTGGCAACCAGATGATGAAATGGAACAAGAAATTCTCAGGCAATTATTTGCCAAAGACATAATTGAGACAACAGAGCATGAAACTATTGATGCACTTGAAGAAATTCGAAGGCCACCTACAGCAAATCATAACCATAAGCCTCCTCTCCATGTTACAAATTTTGTTGCAAGAATGTCATGTTACATAGAACTTCAAAATCAGCAGACTACTTATGAATTGGAAATTGAGAGATTGAGGAGAGTAATCTAGAACAAGGATATAAAAATTGCTAATCTGTTAGACACACTCAATCAGGTAGTTCAGCTCATTCCACAAATTGTGCAATATAGATCTCCTTCGCCTGTTTATGCAATGTACTTAAAATATTTATATTTGAACTTTCAATTAATAAGGATATGGCAAGGTTAAAACCCTTCCTTCAATACTCTCGAGGAATTTTATAATGCATATAGGGACTCACCGCAGCATGTCAGACACCTTATGTGTGAATTTTATTTGCACAGTTTGGCTGTGCCTCATGATAACAAATGAAATCCTCTGTGTTGTGTTGGGGACATACACATCATTGCTCTAATTTCCTGGATCAGAAATGAAATAAGTAGGGGAGAACAGTTTGATGATTACAAACATGATGAGGTTAACATGCCACTGACAGTGAGAAATGAATCTAAGAAGGGGATGGGTATTTACTTTGACTGGAAGAAGTTGTGGGCAGATGATTGAACCCTTGAGACAAGAAGTGTTTGCCCAGTCTCCAAAATTGTAAATGATGACCTCACTATTGCTACACAACACATCCAAACAAGATGGGAACACTTTCCATTGCAGCTAAGAAGGGTGGAACCGCATACCCCAAACAACCTGTATGCAGCTACTCGAAGAGCAAAGAGGTATATGAGAAATGCTAGAACAAAGAAAGAGAATTGGTTGCCATTAGTCATCCAGCCACCCATTCTCTTATGGCCACTGTTGGCCATGAAAGGAGAAAACAACACCTACAATAGGAATTCAGAGGATAGCAAGTGGCAACGACTGGAGTTTATGCGGGCTCACTTTTGGAGTTTTCAACATGGTGAATGTGGACAACAACTGAATGCTGATTTAAGAGAGTATGCTCGAAGGTAAAATGCCAGACTTGGGGACCAGTAAGTAGTCGGTTGAGGGGAATGATGAGCCCAGTTTTTGGGATATTTTAGACTATGTTTTTAAACATTTCTATATCTTTTATTATGTTGAGAAGACATTTAGTAGTAATTATGGGAGTAATACATAGACTTTATGCTTAATACAAAATGTTTATTATGATAAGTCTTTCCATGATTATTGCTTAAATTTTTTATTAGTTTGGCAGAAGATGTGTGCCTTGTGACTTTTTCTGATGACATGCCTTTCCTGCAATCACTACTGTTAAACCTTCATGCAGCCATATCGCAAATATTGTCTGTTCCAAACTAATACCTAATGAATGAATGAATGGAATGATGGATCATCTTAATGAGTTAAATGTGTTATGTTGATCCTTTGCCGCAGGTATAGTTGTTAGTTATTTGCAGGTACCAAGTCTCAAGGAGAAGATTTAGCCTGCACTAGATTGCTGAAAGACTAATTCAAAGAGGACCGATTCAGCGGCAAAGAATAAGGGAACAACTTCAAGTCATCCGCCATGCAAGGGAAGCATTCCAGGAATCTAGCAGAGGCGTCTTGATGGCACATAAATCTAGGATGGTGGTGCTTTAAATCTTCAAATTGATTTGACTCGGTCCTTCCTTTTTCTATCTACTTCTTCATTAGGTTGATCATGATGTAATAAAGACTTCCCATTTTATAGGGGAAAGGTTAGTTAGTCATTAGGTTCAGATTTGAATAAGTAGCCTATTCTCCTTCAGAGAAAGGGCTGGAAGATTGTTGTTGTAATAAGCTTTAGTTTTTCAAAAAAACAATTGCAAGAACTATGAGCCATGTACTCGTTAGATTCAACTCAATAAAAGAGTTCATGGAATTTTCAGTCTAATCTGTTGTGTATCTTTGACACTACCTAAGGGGGTTCACTTAGGGAGCTGTCTATCTTTTCATTTCTGCAATTAGAATAGCTGCACTTCATTTCATAAAACTTTAGTGTGATTGTTCCTGTAGTTGAAAGAATTACAGAGCTGTCAACTGTTTTGCAACCACTATGGACAAAGTACTTCCTGTCTTTAAAATTGGATTTAGTTTTCATTTTGAGTAGATGTAGTCAGTTAGAATTTGTTTCCAGCAATTTCAATTCCAACATAGTATTTTCAGTAGATAATACATGTCTAAAATAGGTGGTTAGTGCATATACTTTGTAGACCCATTTCAAGTCTAATGTCCCTGGGTTGACAATCAAATGATCTCCTTTAGTATATTATGACTGCCAGATGTGATTCCTAATCCCTAAGTAGAGGAATTTATGCTCCTAGTTATCAACTTGATTAAAGGATACTACAGTTACCCATGATGCAGCACATAACTTTCTATTTATGTTTGTTACCATTCATGGTGGTACAATCTCAAGTGAAGCCATACTCTCTTTATGGTAACAACATAAAATTCTTTATCATTATTATCCTCCTATAATATAGGTAGCATGGACAACTTATTCTAGGGATGTGCATTCTTCCTAAGGATACCCCCTCTTATTTTTTCCTCTTTGCATTTCCTTAAAATATTCACATATTATACATGCTAATATTTTAGGGGGGCGTATATTTTAATCACATGTGTATCTATACATTCACCCTACATTATTGATATGCTCCCTAGAACATCGGTAGTGTATAAGGCACCTAGAATAATACAACTTGCTAGAATATTTCCTTCATATCTCCTACCTAGGTATTCTATAAGCTACCTAACATGATACTCCTTACTAGCTTGTGGACTTCATATGACACATATTTTTATACCCATGGTCACCTAACATAACATAACTTGTTATCTCATGATCCTTGAAGGTATTGTAATTTGTATTATCCCTAGCAATAGAGAAAGCTAGTGCCCAAGTCATGTATTATCTCATTTGTATTTATTTCTTCCCTATCTATTTGTATTCATTCTCTCCTTGAGTCAATCGATCAACTCATTACATTATTCTCTCCATTTAAGGATTTCTCTATTTGTGGTTTGTTTTATTTTCATTATATTTGGGGATGATGCACATTATTAGGATAACTTCCACATCAAGGTCTCTTTCACCTTGCTAGTCCAAATTTTTCCTTTGCTTGTTTACTACACATTTTTCTCCCTTGTGTATGTGTTGTTTATGTTTCTACATACATACATGCATGCATTCATGCATGAATTCATACATACATACATACACACACACACACATTTGTGATGTTTTGGTATAGTGGTTTTGCAAGTTTATGATTTCTAACACTATTGTCTTGTGTAGGTTTCTATTGTCTAACATATTTATTTTTTAAGTTACCAGTTTGGGGGCATTATCGCCATACTCAAAGAGTTTTAATTGTGCTCTACAATATCCTTTTTGATGGTATAATGTATTTAATTTCTATTTTATTTATTTATCTACTTTAGTGTGCATACTTAGCATAGTGTCATAAGCTCACTAAAGCAGGGGTAAAATGTAATATAGAAAATTGCACACCCTTAAAATTTCACACTATGTTTTGTGATCACTTTGGTGTTTGTCCCTTAGTATGTCTATAGGCTCAATTTATCCCTTGCATTAACCTTTTTCTCTCCCATGTTGTGAAGGCTTTTTCTCATGTGGTATTTTTTTTTGTTAACCTAATATTGTAACTATCTTAACCTTTCATTTTTATTGTGTTTTTTTCATTTTATTGTGTACTCTACAATATCCTTTTTGATGGTATATTTCATTTCTAATATTTATCTACATTAGCATGCATATTTAACATAGTGTCATAATCCCACTAAAGTGGGGGTAAAATTTAATATAAAAAATTGCATACCCTTAAAATTTCACACTATGTTTTGTGATCACTTTGATGCTTGTCCCTTAGTATGTCTATAGGCTCATTTTAGCCCTTAAATTAACCATTTTCTCTCCCATGATGTGAAGGATTTTTCTCACGTGGTCTTTTTTTTGTTAAGCTAATATTGAAACTATCTCAACCTTGCATTTTTATTGTGTTTTTTTCTTTTTAGAGATCAAATTGTCTAACCACTAGTATTTCACATGGACATTCATTTGATGTGCCAACGTCTCAAAATAATTTCTTATTCCTTAACCATTTTTTAGTGTTTCACCACTTGTAACCTACCCAAGATGATGGTAATCACTTGGGATGAATTCAAACGACTCACTAGTTCCTTCTCCTTCCATCCCTTTCTTGTTTTAAATATATACTTTTATTTTTACACACACACACATAATGTCTCTCTCTCTCTCTCATATTAAATCTCTTGCAATATACAACTCCTTCTAGCACTTATACAACATTATTCTAAAAGACATTGGAATTTAACAACACAATTATCCTCTTTGGCTTCCTTAAAATTTTAGAGGTGATATTATTTTTGTTTTGTTGGTATTGAAATATCTACCTTTTGTTATTGCATCTTTATTTTATTGTTCCTTTGAGCAGCTTGGGATACTCACATCCTATGATCTCTCATTTTAGTAATAATATTTATATTGTTGTTGCTCTTAATTCATAGATGTAGTTAGATAACACACGTTATTTTTCTAATCTATTTATCATTGTTCTTTTATGGAAGTTGGAATACTAACATAGGGGCTTAATCTAGAGGAAACCTCTCAAAAAATTGTAAACAATTTTACTTTATGTTATATTTGTAGGTATTTTGAGAGCACTCAACCACACAAATATTGGTTGAACTACTATATTGAAGCTAGATGATTTTTGGAAGTATTTCAATTTTATAGGTTGTACATATGAAAATTTGAAGAGTGGGAATCCTATGTAGTGACCTTTCGTGTTTAGTGCCAAGTTCCTTATTTCTATTGTTTATGTTTCTAAACTCAATTTATCAATTTTGTATTTTATATTTTAGTAAATTAATATTTGTATTCACAACCTATATTAATGTAAAGTTATATTTAAAGTAGACTAAATATCACCTTTTATGTATGGAAAAATAATTATTTAGTTTAATAGATTATGCTTTGGATTGATTTCATATCTTAGCCCATGGTTCACTAAATTCCTTATAGATAATGTATTGTACACCTTTGTACACCACATTAAATTCAACATAGACCCTCTAATTAATCTTACATATTTTGTATGATGTAAGAAATATCAATGAATGTGTTAGAGACTATACATTTCATTTCCTCTCTTTGGTTTCTAAAATAAATTTTACACCTCATAATTATTTCTAAACTATCCTTTTATAAAATATTGCACTTGACACCTAGGAGAAATTCAAGTATCAAAAATGGAATTTCTTTTCAAAATTATCTTGTGTATCAATCCAAGTAAAATTCAAGTTGTTAGCACTTCATCTCATCCCTTCTCAATGTTGGAGCAACCAAGATCATTCGCAAGATCCAAAATACATCCACAAATGAGAAATATGAAAAATGAGAGATTGGCATAAGCAACATGTGAAATGTACAACATTGATGTTTTTCATCCAATCCATGTATTTTTTTTGTCTTTTAAATCTATTTTTCTTGATTGGGGGATTCTCTTTGTCTCTTATTTGTGTTGCCAAAAAGTGTAGCCTTGACACTTTTCACTCATTTGGGCCTTTTCCCTTGGATTTTGGCCTTGTTATGCTTTGATCTAATGTTGTAATGTGGTCAATACATTCACATTAGGCCTTGAACGCTTGAAAATCAACAATAACCTAACAAAGTTTTTCAAGGGTGTTGTGAAGTGTTGTAACACATTTCCTCATTTTTCTAAGACTTTTCTATAATAATTCACCTAAATAACTCCTTTCCAAGCCTTAGTCTAAAGTGTTGTAAGGTGTTGTAATTGACCCATGCACTTTTCTAAGCTTTTCATCACTAATTCAACCCTTTTTCATGATAAATTGGTCCCTTAATGTGCTTTTAGGCCTGACCTAAGTGTGTTTTGGGAGGCAAGCCCGATAATCATCATTTAACACCACTTAGTTCCTAACCACCACTTGAATTTGTCCAAATGGACTAGGTCACCACCTTGGGCGACCTAGTCCCTTTTGACATAAAATTCAAAATTAAAACAAATTTTTAATGGGAATTTGCCTCCAAAACCCTAAGGTCGGCCTATCATGTGTCATTTTTGGGAAATTAGGGTTTAGCATGTATAAATAAGGGTTTTCATCCTCATTCCCCCCCTAACATTATTTTCATCTTCACAAGAACTCAAGCACTCAATCTTCTCTAGCAAGCATTCAAGCACTAAGCACATCAAGAAACCTCCATTAGAGATGGTTATTGCACATCTTCAGATTTCCTCAAGGGGTTGGTGAGTGTTTACATTTGTATGCTATTCAATCATCTTCCCTTTCTATTTCTATTTTATTTGGGTTTGATTACTATCATGGGGTTTGACTAAGGCAAACCCCTAATCTCTAACCCTAACCTTTCCTTCACTTTCCATGTGTGCTTTGCAGGTTGTATGCAGATTTGGCAAGGAGTAAAGTGTTGAAAAGGGTGCCATCATTCCATCTACATCAACCCAGGTCATCAAACCCTAGGAGGAGCAAAAGGACAACTTGTCGGTTATTTTCTGAAGATTCGGACATGGATCTCCATTAGAAAAGGAAGTACAAGTGGGCACCCATAGATTCCAACCTCGAAACTCTTGAAAGCCCTAGGAGGACTAGGTTGCCATCATTGGAAACTTTGTCCCTATACTAGGCCTGAAAAGTGGTTTTTGTGTTTTTGGATACCCTTTTACCAGAAACCCGTTCTGGCAAAGTTTCTTAACAAGAGAACTAGGTCGCCCATTCTGGCGTAAGTGTCCCTGTGAATATTTCCAGCAGATTCCAGAACATTCTAGTGCTCCTCTTCTACAACTTTCAATACCCAAGTGCACCATATTTATCTTTTCCAGTTTACTTCCAGCTTGCATACATTTAGGTCATTTAGTTTAGTTTTCACATAGCTTACATTTTCTTTTATTTTCATTTCATAGTTAGTTTACTTTCATTACATTTTATCACACACAACACAACCCTATTCAGTCCCTACCCTTTGAATGAAATCACCAAAAAGGTTAACATTAGCACGAAAGAGTATCATTCTTCTAAACCAAGCTCCTAGGTGAAAAACCCTAGGGGCCTATTTGGGGGAATCCCCTTTCCCTTTTAGCATAATAATAATAATACTATCTATTTTTGGTGGTTCATTTTGGTGAACCCGACCTTCAAACACTTGTTAATCTTTTGATTTTTGCATTTCATCCTAGGACAAAGCCTGCATTGCATTAGGGTTTTTGCAGTATTTGCATCCTAGGGTTTATAAACAAGTGCATTAGTGAAAATTTCATGTTAGCTTGCACTTTGCATTTCATTCTCATTGACAACAATATAAAAAAAATCTGCATTTTCATTATGTACCTTCATTATATTCTCTGTCATTTCCAACACATTTTTTGTATTTCTACTTTCTGCAATTGTCTTCTTGTTTCTGTTTCCATATTTTCTCTTTTATCCAATTTATTGCACTTAGTTTTCTCTCACTATGGCTATTTCTTTCAAAAAAAATTGGATGTCCTTCAAATCCCTGGTAGACATGTCCAGCTATGCCTTTGGCACTAATCCGAATGACCTTGAACCCACTCCTGCTCAATCAACTCCAAATGAATGTCCTCCTCGTGAAGTTGACATCATTGGAGACAATGATTCTAGCATGTATCGGTTCCTTAATGAATGCCTTGAAAACCTTGAAGCCAATGCTTCTTTCTACCCATCCATGAACCAACTTGATATTCCTAACATGTCACCCCTCAAGACCTTTGGTTATCTCCATCCTGAAACAACCAATGAATCTAGGTTCCCTCTACAAGGTGAACCTAGTTCTTCCAAACCTATCACTACTCAACCCTTTTACCATAACCAAGTGACTCATTCTACAATTAATCTTCAACAAACCTATGGAAAAGGGTTTACCATTCTAAGCAAGCAAGGTGGTGATACAACAAACGAACATGAAATACACAAATTTTATGAACAATTATCACCTGATGAACATACAATAGGAATAGGCTATCAAGATCCCACACATGATTGTATGCCTCCTAGAGAATATTTTAGGCTTTGTGATGATGGAACGATGATCTTCGATTCCCCTCCTGCTTTGTATGTCCTCTTTCCTAAAGAATGTCCACCATCTCCTAATCACATCAAAGACAATCCTAAGATCATCTCAGGATCTCTTGCCCTAATCTCCTCTTTTGAAGTTGGAGAATCTAGCAGATGCAAGAGGCCATATAAATTATAAAAACTTAAACTTCCTCTTTGTCCACCACCTGAATATGAGAGAAAATTACAAATACTCCTAAACAAAGGGCTCATTATGTTGCTCCTCGCAATCGGTTAGTGATCTATCCTAAAGATGACAATGTACCACACTATGCTTATCATCGTGTTCTTGGCCATATAAGCGATGAATGTCATCATTTGAGAGAGATACTAAGCAAGTATCACTTCAATGGCGATAATTGCTATCCCCTCAAACCATAAATTACTATCACACACATCTTCATGTAATAGATGTAGAACATTCTCTTCTCACTATTACATTACCTTTTCCCATCACCCAACTCGGCTCACTCTTACCTTGCACTCAGTGGGGGCAAGAGGTTGCTAGCCTTGCCCTAGTAGTGCATTTTTCCTTGTCCCTTAGCTTCGTTGTTCACCTCTCGATTATACCCACTGAGATTGGGAGATGGATGACTCGCTTAACAATGGACTAACACTTACCTTACTAGTATTGTGTTTGTTTGTGTGTAATGTGTTCCCCGTATTGTTCTGTTTTCTACTTTCTCCCTCCTTGTGACCTTCTTCTATTTTTCCCTTGCTTCTTCTATATGTTGTGCATTCATTTCACTTTTTGTCTTTCTTGTTGTCTTCCATTTGGGGATGATGCAAGGCATTGAGACTGCAATATCTCCTTCATGTTGGCCCAAAAGGAACTCTTTTCCTTTTCCTTTTATTTTTCTCTTTGCCTTCCTTTGGGGATGATGCAAGGCTTTGAGACCGCAATGTCTCCTTCATGTTGACCCAAAAGGAACTCTTTTCCTTTTCCTTTTCTTTTTCTCTTTGCCTTCCTTTGGGGATGATGGAAGGCATTGAGACCGCAATGTCTCCTTCATGTTGACTCAAAAAGGCTATTTCTCTATCTTTTTCTTTTTGCTTTTGTTGTCCTTTTGGGGATGATGTAAAGCGTCGAGACATCCTATGCCTCTTCCATCCCAAAATGACTCTTTCTTTTTATTTGTTTTCGCTCTCTTTGTGTCCTTCTTCCCGTTCTATGTATTTTGGGGAATGATGATAGTTTTGTGCTCTCTAAATAAATAATTGCACCAACAAACATACTGACCCCAAATCCATAGATCCCTCATGTGTTTGTTGTTTCTCATTTTGGGGGAAACCCCTCGAACTCTTTTATTTTTCTTTTTCTGTTACATGATGCAACCTCCCTTGGAAACATATTGCTTGGCATAGGGCTTTCCAAGTAGGATCTCATGTATTTTTCATTCTTTTTTCATTTTTCCTTTCTCTACTTTAAAGAAATTGCTCACAAAATGGTGTGTGGCAATTCCTTTAAAGTGGGGGCATACATTGGCATTATTTTATTTTCTTTGTCCTTGGTTCCTAGTGCAGCCTTATTAATTCATACGATGTGTTTCTCACTTAGTGGATGACATTGGGAGTAATGTCCTTCGTGAAAGTGATGTATCTAAGCATATTACATTCCTCTTAGCGGCCTGATGTGACACACTGCATCCCCTAAGTTGTGAATTTTTTATTCTTTGATTGGTCCTCTCTTGGAGACATTAGACACAATGTCCCCTAAGTTAAATACCTCACATGAACTAACAAAGACTCCTTTGAACATTATTTTTCATTTTACATTTCACATTTTACATTTTTGCATTTTTACATTTTTGCATTTTGCATACATGGCCACCTTGCATAATACAACTTGAATGCTTGTGGTGCCATCTTGCACTTGTTTGTGAGATCTAAGCATACACATCTTTGCTTTTATCACAAACCTCAACCATGTTCTTTTGTGGCACCTTATCAAAGTTATCAGGAGGTATAACTTTGGTATGGTTGAGCGGGAAGCCCAACTAGTAGCACAAATTTCCCCATAGCCACCTTTGTGTGTGTGAGTGCATACCAACCCAGTGTATGTTTCTCACCTTTTGGGCCTTCTCACCTGATGGAAAATGGATAGTCTCATCGCCCCAGAGTGAGTACATCTTCCTTTTAGACAAACAACCTAGATCTGATCCACAACTAACTGGACAAACGGTCAAAGCTTGATTTGACTTTCCCTCTCTCTCCACTCCTTCACATCACTTTATTGTGTGATCTTTGTACTTATGTTTGGTTTTCCATGGGATCTTGATCTTGGGGGCTTGATCATCCCTCTTGATTGTAGTCATCTCATCTTACTAGCATGAATACATTGATCCCTCTTAATATGCATGACTTGGCTACTTTAGTGTGAATTTGAAGCAAGTTCATCCTCTCACTAAAGTGGGGGCTAAATGTGTCGCCAAAAAGTGTAGCCTTGACACTTTTCACTCATTTGGGCCTTTTCCCTTGGATTTTGGACTTTTTTTTCTTTGATCTAATGTTATAATGTGGCCAATGCATTCACATTAGGCCTTGAATGCTTGCAAATCAACAATAACCTAACAAAGTCTTACAAGGGTGTTGTGAAGTGTTGTAACACATTTCCTCACTTTTCTAGGACTTTTCTACAATAATTCACCTAAATAACTCATTTCCAAGGCTTATTCTAAAGTGTTTTAAGGTGTTGTTATTGACCCCTGCACTTTTCTAGGCTTGTCATCACTAATTCAACCCTTTTCATGATAAATTGGTCCCTTAATGTGCTTTTAAACCCGAATTGAGTGTGTTTTGGGAGCCAAGCCCGATAATCATCATTTAACACCACTTAATTCCCAACCACACTTGAATTTTTCCAAGTGGACTAGGTCACCACCTTCGGCGACCTAGTCCCTTTTCACATAAAATTCAAAATTAAAACAAATTTCTAACAGGAATTTGCCTCCAAAACCCTAAGGTCGGCCTATCATGTGTCATTTTCGGGAAATTATGGTTTAGCATATATAAATAAGGGTTTTCATCCTCATTTCCCCCCTCCTAGCATCATTTTCATCTTCACAAGCACTCAATCTTCTCAAGCAACCTCCATTGGAGTTGGTTATTGCACATCTTCAGAATTTCCTCAAGGGGTTGGTAAGTTTTTACATTTGTATGCTATTCAATCATCTTCCCTTTCTATTTCTATTTCATTTGGGTTTGATTACTATCATGGGGTTTGACTAAGGAAAAACCCTAATCTCTAACCCTAACCTTTTTCTTTGCTTTACATGTGTGCTTTGCAGGTTTTATGCAGATTTAGAAAGGAGTAAAGTGTTGAAAAGGGTGTCATCATTCCATCTACATCAACCCAGGTCATCAAACCCTAGGAGGAGCCAAATGATAACTTCTTGGTTGTTTTCTGAAGATTCGGACATGGATCTCCATTAGAAAAGGAAGTACAAGTGGGCACCCATAGATTCCAGCCCTGAAACTCTTGAAAGCCCCAGGAGGACTAGGTCACCATCATTAGCGACTTTGTCTCTATACCAGGCCTAAAAAGTGGTTTCTATGTTTCTGGATACCCTTTTACCAAAAACCCGTTCCGACAAAGTTTCTCGGTAGGAGGACTAGGTCGCCCATTTTGACGTAAGTGTCCTTGTGAATATTTCCAATAGATTCCAAAATATTCCAGTGCTCCTCTTCTGCAACTTTCAATACCTAGGTGCACCATCTCTGTCTTTTCCAGTTTACTTCTAGTTTGCATACATTTAGGTCATTTATTTTAGTTTGCACATAGGTCACATTTTCTTTTGTTTACATTTCATAGCTAGTTTACTTTCATTACATTTAAGCATTTAGACACACTTTATCACACACAACACAACCCTATTCAACCCCTACCCTTTGAATGAAATCACCAAAAAGGTTATCATTAGTGTGAAAGAGTGTCATTCTTCTAAACCAATATCCTAGGTGAAAAACCCTAGGGGCCTATTTGGGGGAATCCTCTTTCCCTTTAAGCTTAATAATAATAATAATATCTCTTTTTGGTAATTCACTATTAAACAATATTCTTCCAAAAAAAATCATTTCTTGGTATACATGTTATTCTTCTTTATATGGTAGTTTATGTTAGTGGTATTTTTCTTATGTTTTGCTCCTACATTTCACATACATATACTACTCTCTTTCTTCAAAATTATCTCTTGAAAAGGATTTTACATTATGACATCTTTATTATTGCAATTTCTAGTGAATAGTTAAACAACTCAAGGCCATATTTCCTCAATATTATTTTGGAATGATTCTTGTGAATTCTTAAATTCTTACTTTCTTGTCTCACATATTCTTTATTTCCAAGATCCTCATGTGTGTGTGGTAAATTCAATGCAACATATTTTACCACACTTCATACATCTGAATCTCTTTCAATACTCACATTGTGCTTTATCTTGATTATTTTTTTATATTTGACTTATTTCATTCTCTCATGCCTTTACTTTACATATCCTCATCTTTCATTCAATAATTTGACATACTCTTGGTCCTTCTATGCCAAAGTTCTAACCCTTTCCATCCCATTGAGTACAACCATGAGGACAAGATTCTTGGATCTCCCTAATTTTTTCCATGCTTCTTGTGACACACTCCTTCATATACAACTTAATCTATTATGTTTTACATGAATACTGTTGGTCTTTCTGTTGCACCAAAAGATCGACCTATCAATGCCCGATACAAGTGTCAGTTAAGATCCATGGGAGGCGATTAAACCATGTCGCAAACCCGAAGGGAGATGTTGGAGGTTAGTCCAACAATCCCCCCCTTAGCGTCACCTGAGGGGTTCAAACTCATGACCAACTCTGATACCAATTGTCGTTGCACCAAAAGATTGACCTGTCAATGCCCGATACAAGTGTTAGTTAAGATCCAAACCATGTCGCGAACCCGAAGGGAGATGCTGGTGGTTAGTCCAACAAATACATCCTATGTAATAATATTATATTTTCATTAGTTCATTTATGTTATCCTCTCATACATTATTCAACACAATCTCTCACCCCATATTGAGTTGTCTTACTAATATATGTAGGCCCTATTCGAGGTATAAGGTGACAAAATAATAGAAATGGTTTCCAAAAGACACATTGCATGTTGGTGATTCAATAGGACCTATAAGAAAGATACACAAGTCAATATTAAAGTCCTAAGAAAATATAACTTAAGTTGGACAACCTAATGCTCAAGCTTCTCCCTTTTTACCTCTCCCTCATAAGGTAGCATCTTTATCTTTTCTAAAACTTTGAAAAGATGGGTTGTACAACAAAGACTGTTCACTATGGGACAAAATTTTCTCACAATAAACCAAATGCTCCTTAAATTTGGAATCTTCAAGGGATACCCCTCCTTTCTTCATTATTTCCACCTTGGTATTTAAAACTTCCCCATAGACCTTGAAATGATTGCCACATATTCTTCTCAATTGAGAAGGATCTCTTTACAATTAAGAGGTGTTACATATCATGTTCCATTCCTCTCACTCTTCATATCCAATATCTATATTTGATATTTTGTTGCAAAGGAATTAAATCTAAGCTTCCACACAAATTGATTGATCTAGTAATAAACATATATCAACAAAACTAATAACACAAACAAACAATGAAAAAATTTGAGAAATCTAAACCTTTGATACCAATACAATATGTAATATATATAGATATATCACAATATAATTCATCAAATAATATTGCACACTTTCTTAATGTAAATAAAATCTTGCATAAATTGTCATTCTATGTGTAAAAATATGGGCAAAAAGCCCCTACAAATGTATTCTAGATTTGTGGAAAACAAAGAACACAGTAATGGAACATGTATCTACAAGTAAAGAGTTAAGAATGAAATATGACATCAATATAAAATGAAGAAACCCAAAAGAGGGAGGAGCTACAAAAGAACAAGGTGTTGCTCCTCCTCAAGTCACTATCCCACAAGCTATTACAATTGTTTTTTAGCTACAATAGAGCCTTAAAGGAATTTTCCTACCTACAAAATAATATCTTGCATTATAGAAGATCTTTGATGATGGTACCCTTCCTAATACCTTTGCTAAAACTCCCTAAGACTCACAACTTGAAGAAAAAAATCCTTTACAAACAAATTTCTTTTATTAAACACAGAATGACTCTATAGAATGACCCCTCTTGGAGGTTTTATCAAGAATGAGTTACATGAAGAGTTGGAGGGGAATCCCAAGAAACCTTGTAAGTGAAAGGAATCATTTTGGAATGTTTCAAAGTCGTCAAACCTTACTTGCCCTATATCTATTGTCATTTACAATATGTTTGACTACTCTCAAAGCCACTTAGCATATCTAGTTTGGATAAATAGATGTTGATGTTGAACTAGTGCTTGACATGTTCACGAAGGGAACACAATATATTGAGAGGGGGGATGAATCAATATATTCCAAATTCACTTTAATTTAACATTAATTACCATTTGTAACTTCTCTAGACATGAACCCCAAAACATCAAAGCAATAAGTATTGATTTCCTTTAGCAATTGAGTAACACAAAGAACACTAGATTTACGTGGACACCTTGAATGGAAAAAACCATGGCGAGAAGAGATGATTGGAGTTATTTTCTAAATATAGACTCACAAAATATTATATAACTTACAGTGATTTTGTAGGCACCGAACCAAAGGAGTTACAACCTTAATGAGAGACGTCAATCTCCTCAAATTATGATATGCAGGCACCAACCCATAGGACACACCAATACACTGTAACACATTCATTGAGCATGCCAACTCAAATCAAAATTATAAATAATATAAATGTTGTCTCAAATCAAAAGGAAAACACACCCTCTAATGATATCTCAGTTTCAGTCAACATCCCTAACTTCTCCTTTCTGCTCACACATTATTTTACATATCATTTCATGCAGAATGTCACACACTAACTCGAATACATTTAAAGAAACATATGATTAAATATATATATAAATTATAACATATCAAAAACAACTTATGTTGGACTAAAACCTTTTAACACCATTCATAGTTAGCCATGTCGGCCAAGGATAGACCTCAATGGAATTTGATATGAAATGTGTAGTTGACTTGGTTCTAAATTAATCAAATTGAAACATATAAAAATGTGATCTTTTCCTAAGTGCATAGAACAATAATATTCAAGGCCTTTTCCTAGTGTTCCATTAAGATGGAGATCAACAAGGTGTATAGATTGAATTTCAACCATGAAGGTGAGCCAATCAAACCTGGATCTCCATCAATTTGGGGATTGGAACATATTGTAATTGATTTGGAATGATTAACCTAATTATACTATGTTCCCTAATATGTAAATTGCAAAATCCTGACAACTGAAAGACATAAATAGTAATTTGCAAGTGGATCTGAGAAGTGCAGAGTGATATGTACCAACCAAGAAAAGCTTGTTTTAGCGACTATAGAAGGACATATTTTCCAAGGGGCGTCTGAGTCCTTGTAGGGGTATCCTATACAAATTTTAGGGTCCTATAATGATAAGTCTAAGACTTCCATTTTTGCTTGCAAAGTTTTCGAAATGTTGTTGGATAATTATATAAGTGAGTTTTTATTTGTTGATAAGATGCAGGGCTTTGAATGCAACAATGAATAATTTGTCTTCAATATTCCTTCAATCCTCTTCAAACTGAGATCT
Source organism: Sequoiadendron giganteum (assembly GCA_007115665.2). Classification (NCBI taxonomy): domain Eukaryota; kingdom Viridiplantae; phylum Streptophyta; class Pinopsida; order Cupressales; family Cupressaceae; genus Sequoiadendron; species Sequoiadendron giganteum. Next base: position 56,536,766 of record CM021106.1, on the reverse strand, counting down.
GCACATTCACAAAGAGAGGAAATTTTGGGCCATTTTAGGGGCTTGCCTTAGTCAAACCTCGTGTAAGTGTTTCCACTTCCACAATGGTAATGTCAATGATAAATGGATAATTGAAAGGAAGAAATGATGGAATCACAAAGTGTTGCAACTCACCACCCTTCAAGGGGTTCCTTGAAGGTCTAAAGTCATACACATCACCTCAAGGTATTGGATATTGCTTTTCTTTAATGCTTGAATGATTTGAAGACCTACAACAAGGGTTATCCTTCACAAAATAATGATAACTTGATAGTGTGAACTCACATACACTTTGACATGATGCTTGGATCTTGAATTGCTACAATAAATCACTAAAAAAAATCTCTTGACTTGATCTTGAATGCTCTTAATGTCCACCTCTTGCTATATTCTTTCACTTAGATCTAAAATGGTGAAATGATTAGGTATTTATAGGCATTTATCCAATTTCTCAAAAATTAGATCCCAAAAGCTATCACTTGAATTTTGAATTTTGAACATGTTAAAATTCTGCCAATAAAATACTGAAAAATGGGTCTTGGCCAAAACTTCCAAGACATTGAGTGTTAGGGACAAATTAATGACTGGTTGCATTTGTTCAATGCTTCCAATTTATTAAAAATGGTACAAATGGGCTCCATAATACATAATTTTAGGACATTATGGGGTCAATTAGGCTCAATAATTTAGGGGGGCTAAAACATAGTGTGAGATTGTTAAGGGTGAAATTTTCTATGCTACATTTAGCCCCCACTTTAGTGAGAGTATGAACTTATGCTCAAACTCACATTAAAGTTGAAAAATATGTCAAGAGGGGTCCAATTGTCCAAATGTTGAAGAGATAGGATGAAAAAGGATCTAAGGGGAGAGCTCAAGCTCCCACGATCCAAGATACCATGGAAAACCAACATAATCACAAAGGAACACACATGCATGTATTATATGCAACAATACAACATACATAAACATACATGTCAGAAAACATGAAGCATACACAATGAAAACCCATGGTATGATGGAACATAAAGATGACAACGAAATGAAAAAATAAATGATATAAACACAAAGAAGACACATAAAAGATACATAATAAAACACAAGGTTAGTACCAAAAGATTCGAGTTAGTAAGGCAAAGAGACCTCAATCTTAAATTATCTCAAATACCAAACATCATCCATTGAATGTGTTGTCAAAATAAAATTATGCTCTTACAAGGATATAAAATCAATTATGAACACATGGCTCCATTGGTAAGCAAGTTGTGTTATGCTATGTGGTCATGTTAAAAAGGGGTGCTCAAGTTCATGACTCAACAAGCTCCATTATATTGAATCTATGAACTATATTGCAAAAACTCAATCAAGGAGTGCAACAAAACTCACCTCAAGGGGTGCACAAGGTTTAACATCTCAGGGGACGAATTGATAACCATGCCTCAGGGGGCGTTACAACAACACCACCACCAAAGGGGGTATGTCAATAGGTCAAACATTATAATATGAAATGAATAAGGGTAATATATGACCCCCCCTTAAAATGTCAACATACTTGGTATGTTGGTATTTTAAGGAGAAAGAGGGGAAGAGGGGATCCTTGAAAAGAATGCACACCTCCCAAAACTAGTTATCCTTGCCCAAAAGTGTAGAGACAAGGACAACCACACAAAGGAATATCATTTTTCTACCATGAAAGATATGGTTGCACTTGATATTGTACCACCATGAATGGAAATGAGAAAAACACATAAAACTACAAATGCTACATAATGATGAGCAACATGATAGGATGAATATCATTTTATTGATTAGAGAAATTAGGTGCATCAACACAAGCAAGAGCACCACAATCCTTAAGATGTATTTTATTACTCAAGGCCTTACATTCATTGGTAGAATGACCATCCACTCGATGATATGCACAAAATGAGTTGTATTGTAGAATTTCTTTCGTGTTCTTGGAGGGAGAGAAATTAGGTTGGCTTTGAGAAGCCTAAATAAGATATTCTCTTGATCGATAGTAGGGGACATTTATTTCTCATATGAAAAAAATCTTGCTTTCTTATCACAAGATGTCATACATACAGTAGATGATAAAGCATTAGATGAAGATGGAGATGAATTTTGGAAACCTAGACCTTGCTTGGAAAAGTATGGTATAGAATTCTCTTAATCCTTATCATTTTGTTCCATGTTTGAATTATATCTATGTTTAGAAAACGTTTTGCATCCAAGACCATCATATGCTTCCAACTCAGATGAATATATTTTATCTACATGCTTTCAAGAAATATTGGCTTCTTCTTGAGCACACAAATCCTTTTTAAGTTTTTAAAATTTATGCATCTTCCTCTCATGAGGGATGAGAGTTGAAGAACCCCCATCACTGCCATGGGGTAATGTTGTTGATATAGAACCAAGTTGAGAAAATGAAACACAAGACTATTTTGGTTTAGATTGTGAGATTTTGTACTCTCCCATAAAGGAGGGTTTAAAATATAATGAACCCCAATTATCATTTAAGAGTGTTGTTTTAGGTGAAAGACAATTAGGATTACCATCAACTTATATAGGTTCTACCTTTGAAGTTAGAATCAGTGTATTAAGAGATTTGGAAGTATTGTGTTTGTCTTTATTTTGTAACTTATAACTCTCTCCATCTCCTTTAACCTTGTATATATTGTTGTTATATTCATACTTCATCTCATGGTGAAGAGTAGATGAGATTCCCATCACAGCATAAATCCACGATCTACCTAGGAGAAGGTTGTATGAAAGAGGTCCTGACATGATATGGATAAGAGTAGGCAAAACCATGGGTCCAACCTCAATGGGTAATGTGATCATTTCTAATGGTTGCTTATTAACATGATCAAATCCATGAATAATATCATTGGGTTCTATAAGATTCTTATTCACACCAATTTTATCTAGGAGGTCAATGCTACAAACATTAAGACCTGCTCCATTGTCTATGAGAGTACGCCTGACTTCAATTTCATTAATGATCACCTTTATCATTAAGGCCTCATGTTTATTTTGGATCTCAAGTGAGGGTAATTCATGTTGAGGGAACGTAATATCCAACTTTGTCACTTGCATACAATCAAATGAGGTTGCTACATCATTTGGTTTAACAGAAGATTGGACATTAGCCTTCTGAAAAATCTCTTGGAGCATCCTATTGTATGTAGGTGATGTTTGAATCAAATCCCAAAGGGATATGTTTGTTGGAATATAATGAAGTTGGTCAACAATATCATACTCTCTACCACTATGATAAGAAATGTTATATGTGTGAACAACTATGTGATGACTTCATTGCTGCGATACATGCTTACTAGTGAGTTGCCTTGCAAAGTTTAAGATAGAACCTGGAGGTCTTTATTTGTTTTGAAGTGGTCCTATGATGGGAGGTGAACCAATTATTACTTGTTCATTCATAACCTCAACTGATCTATCTACTTGTTGATAACCTTCTATTTAGGGGGGATCTAATGTCAACATAACATTGTTGAATCTATGCCAACCCTCTTACTGTCTTTTGAAATAAATGTATTAATGATTTCATCCTCATGTGCCAGAATTGTAGACATGCAAAAATAACAATCATGCATCATACAAATTAACATTCATTTCAGCTATTAATCAATTAAAGCAATTTATTGATTAATTTCCTAAGGTTCATTAAATAAATCAAATTATTTAATCCTTATGTTCTTCTCATTTGATTTAATAAATCAAACTGATTTAATCAAATGTCACCTCCTAATATCATCCAAGTTAATTAATCTACATTTATTAACTTCTAATCATGATTATCATTCTCTAGCTTTTGACTCAACTAGAGTCAAATCCAAACTCTTAACTAACCCACCCACTTGCACCAATAAATCATTTATTTGATTTATTATTTCCTCTAATTACATTCAAAATGGAATATTCTTCCAATTTGAATCTTCCCCCCAAAAGGGACTTGTCCCTTCCAACAAGGTTTTAAATGCTATTTGCACAAGTCAAACATGGCATTTATTGCACCTTTCATCCCCCCTAAACATGTCATTTCATCCAAATTTGAATTTCAAATTGGCACATTGGCCAAGACTTGCACATTCCTCACCCTCTCATAGCTTGACAAGTGTCATCTTTTCATTAGCTCATGAATGATCCCACATTCATCCAAATCTATCACTCTTCCTAAATCTTGAATCTATAAAATGCAAAACATTACATCTACAACACACAACACTTACTCATTGCAAGGTTACTCTCTTCATTTGAGAATCAATCTTGCTCATCACAACACCATTTGCTTAGCAACAACTCATTCTCATTGCAAGGTTATTCTCTTCACTTGAGAATCAATCTTGTTCATCATTTCACAATCTTGCTTATCAAGGATTGGGAAAGGGCAGCTTTCTACACAACTAAGTTGCACCAATCCACTATGGGATAGGAATGATTCATGTTTTTGCATTGTTCTTATTAGTTGCATTGTTTAACATGATTCTATATTTCATAGAGATGTTTGAGTTTGCTGATTTAAACTAACTTTTGTGCTAACAACATGAAATTATTTAGATCTCACTTGCAGATTTTAGCATCCTACAAATGGCGTTGAGCTAATCTACAGTACATGAAGGTTCATGCCCTCCTTCTAGCGCCATTTGTAGGATGCTAAAATCTGCAAGTGAGATCTAAACAATTTCATGTTGTTAGCACAAAAGTTAGTTTAAATCAGCAAACTCAAACATCTCTATGAAATATAGAATCATGTTAAACAATGCAACTAATAAGAACAATGCAAAAACATGAATCATTCCTATCCCATAGTGGATTGGTGCAACTTAGTTGTGTAGAAAGCTACCCTTTCCCAATCCTTGATAAGCAAGATTGCCAAATGATGAACAAGATTGATTCTCAAGTGAAGAGAATAACCTTGCAATGAGAATGAGTTGTTGCTAAGCAAATGGTGTTGTGATGAGCAAGATTGATTCTCAAATGAAGAGAGTAACCTTGCAATGAGTAAGTGTTGTGTGTTGTAGATGTAATGTTTTGCATTTTATAGATTCAAGATTTAGGAAGAGTGATAGATTTGGATGAATGTGGGATCATTCATGAGCTAATGAAAAGATGACACTTGTCAAGCTATGAGAGGGTGAGGAATGTGCAAGTCTTGGCCAATGTGCCAATTTGAAATTCAAATTTGGATGAAATGACATGTTTAGGGGGGATGAAAGGTGCAATAAATGCCATGTTTGACTTGTGCAAATAGCATTTAAAACCTTGTTGGAAGGGACAAGTCCCTTTTGGGGGAAGATTCAAATTGGAAGAATATTCCATTTTGAATGTAATTAGAGGAAATAATAAATCAAATAAATGATTTATTGGTGCAAGTGGGTGGGTTAGTTAAGAGTTTGGATTTGACTCTAGTTGAGTCAAAAGCTAGAGAATGATAATCATGATTAGAAGTTAATTAATGTAGATTAATTAACTTGGATGATATTAGGAGGTGACATTTGATTAAATCATTTGATTTATTAAATCAAATGAGAAGAACATAAGGATTAAATAATTTGATTTATTTAATGAACCTTAGGAAATTAATCAATAAATTGCTTTAATTGATTAATAGCTGAAATGAATGTTAATTTGTATGATGCATGATTGTTATTTTTTCATGTCTACAAGAATATATTCCCAAGTAGGAGAGTTATTGGGAGAGAAATAAACAAGATTCTCATGATAGTCAATGATTGGATCCTCTAACATCATGGTGCCTTCTTCACAAGTGGGTGAGATATCAAGAGAAGAATAATTGTGATTGTCATCATGGTCCATGATTGCATCCTCTTGCACCAAAGTGTTCTCACAAGTAGGGAAGATTTTGGGAGGTGAATGAAGATTAGGCAAAGTGATATTAAGAAATGTGTCAATGATTTTATTTTCTTGAGTTAAGGTACTCTCACAATTAGGAGGGATATTATAGGAATAGCTATCATAAGCATCAATGATTGTATTTGTTGAAATGTTAGAAGCCTTAGTGGATGATCTAGGTGAGATGAAGTCCCTAGGGGCATCATCTAACATGTCAAAGTCATTACAACTAAAGGGATTTGTAAAGATGGAATGTGCTTGTGGAAAGAGATCTAACATGATATATTAGATTGCTATGCTTTCCCCAAAATTAATCATTAAATTTTAATGCTTGTTTAAGCTAACTAGGGTTAAAACTAGGTTTACAGACATGCTACAGATCTGGAAAACAGAGTGTAGACCTACAAACTGACAATAAATATCAGTTGTTTCTGAGTTCTGAAGCTGTTTTTGGAGGAATGGGATGCCCAAGGGCATTTGGGTCTTGGAAGGAATTTTTCAAAATTATTAGTTTTAGAGGCTTTAGTAACAAAGATTAACTATGTAACTATTTGCAAACATAAGTTTAGGATTAATTCAATTGTTGTTTTATAAGTTTTTGGATTGTGAAATGTGTTGTAACAAACTAGGGTTTTAATTTTTTGTAAAATGAAACTATTCTATCCAAATTATGCAATGTTTCAAAAAATACATGCAATGAACCTATAGATATGATAATATTCAATATTGAAATGCAACAATTTTTCATAAATTTGCAACAACTGAATCAAAATGACAAAACATGAAATAACACTTTTCCAAAATTTCAAATCAGACAATTGCAAGAAGAAATGGATTGAAAATAGAGAGACAAAAATCTGTGCAAAATTTCCCTGAGACACCTATAGCAGGATAGGGACGCCTAGGGGTGTTTGAGTCCTTGGCAGGGGTTTAGAAAATTGAAAAACTGAAAGTTGATTAGATTGACTATAGGTTCTATTTTAAGTGCAAATAGGTTTGATAGTGAATTTTTTTCTATATTTTTGTCTATTTATGCTTGTGAAATTAAAATGCAAATGTACAACAATGTTGAAGATGCTTGAATAATAAATGACAATGTTGAATGCAATTTTCAAATCTAAGATACAATAATTGACTGATTCCAAGATGCAAAACTCTAAGAATGATGATCTGAAACAAAATAATGCAATTTGGCGTTGCAAGATGGATCATTATCTACTAATGCAGAGTTCTTCCCATATCTGCATTGTAATATGGATCATTATCTACTAATGGATCCTCTAGAAAATTCAATATAATATTATTTATAACAACTGGGCGGTAAATAAAACACGTATTAAAAAATGGCGAGCAAGGGTAGGAGTTTGAATTCCTTTGCTACAGAGGGTGAGGGAGATGCTAAATTTGAGGACGAGGCAGGTGGGTTGTGGTTGGTATTTCTTGACGACTGACTTGTTGGTGTTGGCATGGAAATGACGAGGTTGTTTTTGTGGTCAATTTGTTGTTGTCTTTATTGAGTGAGGGTTGTGGTCTGGAATGGTAGAGCGAGAAGTTGAGCGGTTGTGAGAGCTTGTTCTCTATAGCTAGTTGGATTTTTGGTGGCATGAAGGAAGCGACTGGGTCATAGATGGCTATCGGGTCACAGACGGCTGACAAGTTGCAGACGACTGACAATTGGGTAGCAGTTTTTTCATATGTTGCTTCTCTTCTACTGGTTGTTCTATTTCAGCTATTATCTTTTCTATTGGAGAGATCCTCTATGGTGTGCTTTGGGTCCTTTGTGAAAGGTTTGGTTGTGGAATGCCTTATCTCTGGCCCTGATCGGTGTATTGGGGTGATAGGTGTGCTCTTTTTGTTGGCCTATTCTATGACCCCTTTCTCCTTGGTTTTCCTTTTCCCCTTTGGCTTTTCTTAGCTGATGGAGGATGAATTACTATTGGTGAATGTTGCTGAGGGTTGCTCTTCTATTTTTTTTCCACTTTTTGGTCTCTGTCATTTGCAGACGGTTGGAAAGAAGGATTTTTATTTCTATGGTATGGTTGGGTGGAGAGTTTTTTCTTTCTGTGGTGTGGGTGTGGATTGTGAGTGGTAGTTTTCTTTTGTTGCTTTCTTGCTATCTAGTGTGATGTTTATGTTACTGTATTTTCAGTTGGTGAGTTCCTTTGTTGTGTGATTTGGGTCCTTTAAGGATGGTTTGGTTGTGGAATGGCTCATATTTGGTCCTAATCATCGTATTGGGGCAGTTGGTGTGCTCATTGTGTTGGCCCACTCTTTGCCTCCTTCCTTTCTAGTTTTCCATTGCCCCCTTGGGCTTTCTCAGTTGATTGTTTGGTGGTTGTGGCTACTCACTATTTTTTTCTCTTTGGATGGGTTGTGCTTTTTTCTATCCCAGTTGCTTATGCTAGTGGTGGTTGTTTATACTATCCCTATTCTTGTACTGTTGTTGTTGGCTGGGATTTTTCTAAAGTTACATTTGTTTGTCCAGCTTAATATCATGTGCTATATTTTTTCTTTTTTTCTACTGTTGGCGGGGCTGATTTTAGAGTTTATCTTGAAGACCCAGCTGCTGGTGTGTGGGTTACTGATATTTTTGGCTGAAGTGATCTCTAAGTATTTCTTCCTATTTCCTTCCCTCTTGGTGCCCAAGGATGTTGTGATTTCCTATGCTACTAGAGTGGTGATTGCTTTCTTTTGTCTACTACAATTGATTTCTTCTTTTGAGGTGAAGAATTCTCTTATTGAGGTGGAGCCCTCTCCTATTGAGGTGGAGTTGCATGTTGTAGGTCCAATGGAGAGTTTCCTTTCTCCTATGTGTTCCTATTGAGGTGAAGTTTGTTTATACAAGAGATTGGTTGCTTTGGTAGTGATGGCTTTCTCTTCATCCTCTCCTATAGAGGGGAGCCCTCTTCTATTGAGGTGGAGTTTGGGATGGATGTTCAAGTTGGTTGGAGCTGCAAGGAAACTATTTCTTTTCAATGATTTGTGGTGCTCTCTTACTTTCATTTTAAGGTGGGGAGTTTGGATTGTTCTCGCTCAATGTTGCTTACATTGAGTGGATGGTTTGTTGTGGGTTTGGCGGTTGCAGACTATTGGGTTTTTTATCCCTAAAAAAAATTGATTGTTTGTTTGGGTTCAAGTTCCTAGTAAAAAACCTGGTTGTAAAGGGTTGAAGGTCCCGTCAAAACCTGTTTGTTGCATCTTGAGTCGATTTGAATACCTATGTTTGGTTGTTGACAATGGGTTGTGGTTAGTCTGTTGTTTATCTTCCTTGCAACTTATCTGCCTTATAGAGGGTCTTAGGTCCCTACAAAACCTTCTTGTAATGGGTTTCTAGTCCCATCAAAACCTATTTAACGCTAATAAAAAATAAAGTAATGCAATGTTTTTCACTTTTTTTTTACCTAGTGAAATATGCCTAAATGCATGCAATGAACAATTTCAAATTTGAATGACCTAATGAATGCAATTTGAATGACTGAAATTAATCCTATTACAACCTATTATGCAATATGGAATACATTTTTTTTGAATTTTTATGATCTTTTATGATAAAAAATGAAACCCTAAATTTGAGAAATACAAAACAATGCAATGCAAAACATAGATCTAGGGCTTGAAAGATTTCTAATTTCAAAAGGTATATGATGTTAAGATATCGGGTTCACTAAAATGAAACATAGAAAAAGGTGATCCTAAGTCCTAAGTACATAGAACAATCGGATTCAAGGCCTTTTCATAAGGTTTCACTAGGATGGTGATCAACAAGGTGTATAGATTGAATTTCAACCATGAAGGTGAGCCAATAAAACTTGGATCTCCATAAATTTTGGGATTGGAGTAGATTAGAATTGATCTATAATGATTAACCTAATTAGACTATGTGCCCTAATATGTAAATTTCAAGATCTTGACAATTGATAGATAAAAATAGTATTTTGTAGGTGGATCTGGGAAGTGTAGAGTTATATGTACCAACCCAAAAAAGCTTGTTTCAACCACTATAGAAGGACATAGTTTCCAAGGGGTGTATGAGTCCTTGTAGGGGTTTCCTCCTCAACTTTTGGGGTTCTCTAGTGACAGGTCTAAGACTTTCGTTTCTGCTTACAAATTTGCTTAAATATTGTTGGATAATTTTGTAAGTTAGATTATGTTTGTTGACAAGATGTAGGGATTTGAATGCAACAATGAATATTTTGTCTTCAAGATTCATTCAATCTTGTTCAACCTTAGATCCGCACATTCACAAAGAGAGGAAATGTTGGACCATTTTAGGGGCTTGCCTCAGTCAAACCCCATTTATTTTTTTCACTTCCACAATGACAATGTCGATGATAAATAGATAATTCAAAGGAAGAAATGATGAAATCACAAAGTGTTGCAACTCACCACCCTTCAATGGCTTTCTTGAAGGACTGAAGTCATACACATCACCTCAAGGTCTTAGATTTTTCTTTGCTTGAATGCTTTGGAGACCTACAATAAGGGTTAGCCTTCACAAAACAATGATAAATTGATAATGTGAACTCACATACATTTTGACATGATGCTTGGATCTTGAATTGCTGCAATAAATTATTGAAATGTTGCTCTTGACTTGTTATTGATTGTTCTTAATGTTCAAATCTTGCTAGATTCTTTCACTTAGATTTCAAATGGTGAAATGACTAGGTATTTATAGGCATTTATCCAATTTACCAAAAATAGATCTTGAAAGATGACACTTGAAATTTGAATTTTGAATGTTAAAATGCCACCAACAACATGCCCTAAAATGGGTTCTGGCTAAGAAGGGGGAACCATACACCCAAGGGAATATGGGTCCTCACCCAAATTTCTAGGACATTGAATGTCAGGGATAAATTAATGATTGGTTGTATTTGTTCAATGCTTGTATTTTATTGAAAAATGATACAAATGGGCTCTAGAATACATAATTTTAGGACATTAGGGGGTCAATTAGACTCAATAATTTAGGGGGCCAAAACATAGTGTAAAATTGTTAAGGGTGACAATTTTCTACACTACACAAATACATCATGCATTCCCTTCCAAAGACTTAAGTTGGTCCTATTTTATCTTCACATGCTTCCTCCAATTGGTGCACACTTCCCTTCTCTGGTGCAAACACATAAACATTATTCACAGTCAACCACCAACACAAACACCACTCTATTACTTCTAACTTTCTATTTGTTGAAGCTCAACCTCTAAAATTATGGAATCTAATACGTCATGAGTAGCAAACCACATAATACTACCACAAACACTTGTAGACTATTTCCAACAACTATAATAGATACAAGATGATATTTCAAACATACTACAATAGATCTTCACAAGTTGCCTTTTTCCCAATAATGATAACATTAACATTTTGCACTTGTTCACACTACTTGTCATAGTGCTTCCCGATTTCAAACACATGACATGACAAAAGATTACATTTAATTTTCACCGATTTGTTGACCCTTTGGAAAATACATTTGACATTACACGTTTGACATTAAAAAAAACATATGTTTAATAGTTCAACCATAGTTGAACCTACCACTTCGACCTCCTTTCCTTGACACATTTAGTCAGTTTGACCAATTGTGTCCTTTAGTTTATCTTCTTATGTTTTCTTCAAATGTTAGTGTTTGAAACTGCTAAGTTAATGCATCCATTTCAAGAATAAAATTTCAAAGTTTCTTACACATAAGAAATTAGTTGCAATGGGAATATTAGTGACCATGTTATCTACTTTGACCAACTTAACCGATTCAATTCCAAATCATCAATTATTTATTATGTTTTCTTAAAAATTATTAAATTTCTATGATTTCTTAAAAAAATAGAGTGTTATATGTTGGAATTAAATGCACACATTTCTATATTAGTGTAGTTTTGTTTCATATATGCTCGTACTATAACATTCATTATTAAAAAAAAATGGTTTTAAATAATTTATATTTTGTGATGAATCCTATTTTTTTAGATTTTATTATAATGTTATTTTGTCCTATCTTTTTTAATATCTTTAAATGATTTGAAATAAGCCAATAGCTAATAATTATGATATTGTTTATTTTAGTCAATTTGACAACAAATTTGAATACAATGTATCATAATTATGTCTTCATTTATAATGGAAAGAGAATAAATGACTTTAGCTTTCAAAGAAAAGGCATACGAATATAAAAATACCCCACCTCTTATAATTTCTATTTTGAATAAATTTACTTTTATTAAAACTTTAGATATCTAAATATTATAATAATAATTGCTTTATAAAAATTAATAAAACATAATTTTAAATTTTCTTAATTCTATCTTAAATGTATTATGCAATAAAGATACAAGAAAATTCTATTTAATTTTAAATATAGATTATAAATTCCAAGTGAAGGAAACATCAAATGGAAGGGAGGACTTAAAACTATAAAACACTACACTTTTGCTTTCACATTCCTCATTAAATTCTCTTTGCATAATAAGTGAAACATAGAAAAATAGGTTCACCAAAATGAAATGGGGGAATGTATGCATGATGCACCTATCTTTCTATCAATTTCATTAAGAAAAAGAGATCCCCAAAGACAAGATTGATTTTCAACCCTTAGGTGAGTCAACCTTAATGGAGATCTTGTTGTTTTCCTTATGCAACGACGAGGTAAAATCTGCTTGAACAACACTTTTGGGAGATAAATGAAAAATACCAAATGAATCCAATTATGCAATATAAAACTTGAATCATCAATTTAAAGCATAAAACTATCAAAAACAACAAACTTCCAACATATATGAGAAGGTTAAGGCATTGTGCACCTGTCACCAAATTTTTTTGTTGAGTGTCCTCCTAGAACAAATTCACCCTAGGGTGAATGGGTCCTGCTACAAGGATCCAAAATCTGTTTTGACAGTCCTTTGCTCCTGAGTCTGGATTATTGATTCCTCTAGATCTCACAGTCAGAAAGTTAGAAATAAATTTTGCAAGTGAGTTTCTGTGGCTTGAAAACTTTGACGACTTTGCAAAATTGCACTTTTGATCAATCTTCAATCCTTCTTCACCTACAAATTTGCACACAAAAAAAGGGAAAAATTGTCCGTTTTTGGTGAATGGGGGCTGCCTTGGTCAAACCCCATTTTGGTAATTAAACCTTGAAATGAAATGAAACATGAATGGAAGGAATGATGAATGAAAAATGTTATGTTGTAACCCACCAAACCCTTGAATGGAGATCCTTAGAGGACTGAACTCTAACACAACTCTCCAAGGTCTTGATCTTGCATGAATGCCTTGATTGGATGTTTTTTGTTGTTGTACTAGAGGTACCCCCGTGGCCCATCCCAACAACCCAACCAACCTTGCTTTGGACTTACTTTTTGTCAAGTTAGGGTTCGTGAGGGGTGAGCTGAGGCGAGACTAATCCTCTCGGGATGCACACAATCACCCACAAACCACGTGTATCGAGTAAGCTCGGGCCTTGGAGTCGAAATTGGAACCAATGGGGAAAAAATCCACGGTCCAAGCCAACTCTGCTACCCGTGAGGGTGGCTTGATTGGATTTTGATCTTGATTTGATAGCTTGAAACCTACATCACAATGTTAGCTCCAAAAACATGCATAGATGCAAATAACTTTGACATGATGCTTGAGATCTTGAAGGCTACTGTAGAAGACTAATAGATCTTCTCTTGAATGCTCTTGATAATAATATTTTCTCTTGTGAAGTTCACCTCTTGCTAGATGTTTTGAATTGATAAATTGACTATGTATTTATAGGTGATTTTCTAATTTCTCGATAATTAAAATTCAAAATCTGACAATTACAACTTGAATTGGGATCATAAAAATACTGCCAAAAACATTAAAAATTGAGATCCTAAACTTAAGGGGGACCCATTTTCCCTTGAGAAAACGAGTCCTAGGAATTAAATCCAAGACACTCAACTTCCAAGGCAATTTAATTAATGTTTGCAATTGTTTAATACAAGTTTCCCTTTCGAAAAATGAGACTAATTAGGATTTTAAATGTATAACTGGGTCAATTAGAGACTTAATTAAGTCCAATTTAATTAAGGGACCCAAACATAGTGTGAAAATCTAAAGGTGTGCATTTTTCTACACTACATTTAGCCCCCACTTTAGTGAGAGAGTGAGCCCTACGCTCAAACTCACACTAAAGTAGACAAATATATGCCAAGAGGGATCCAAGTACACAAATGTTTATGGGATAGGATGACAAAGACCAAGGAGGGTGATCAAGCCTCCAAGATTTAAGATCCCATGGAAAACCAACATAAGCACAAAGGGACACACATGAATGTATGATATGAAGCAACAAGACAAGATACACAATCATAAAATGTCAAAATTAATGCAAAGAGGAAAGAAAGATAAACTAGCAAGTTGTATTATGCCACACCCATCAAATATGCTCATAAGGATGTAAAATCACTTATGAAACACATGGCTCAGCAGGAAATAAAGTTGTGTTATGCTTGATGGCCATGAAAAATATGCTCACACGGGCTAGTGCAATCTGGTATACACTAGGTGAGCCCCCAAGATAAATATGTGAAACACACACTAGGTCGGTATATACCCACAAAAGGGTGGCTTTAATGGGAAAGTCATGCCAAGTCTACAGGCTTCCATACATCAACCATACCAAAAGCTATACCTCCTAATAACTTTGATAAGGTGCCACAAAAATGATCACAAGGCTAGCAAGCTGCATTATGCTAGACACTCATGAAAAACAAAAAGGATCCACTGGAAAGCAAGTTGTGTTATGCTTGGTGGTCATTTTAAGTATAATAGGATAGGATAGTCAAAGGGGTTTTTCTTAGTTCATGAAAGGTCTCACCCTAGGGAACATCATTCCTGATATCACCAAGAGAGGACTAGTCAAGGATAAAATATTCACACAACTTAGGGAATGCAAGTTGTAGTAATACCACTAAGAGGAATGCCATATGCTAGGAAAGTTCACGCTCTTGAAGGAATGTCAAACCTAATATCACCACCAAGAAGACAAATCAGGTGAAGTAAGGAGACCACACTTTGAATAAAAAGTTCACACTTTCTAGGAGATGTATGTTATCTTTACTAGGAAGGGAACATGCAAACAATGAATGGGGGACAATATGACCCCAACTTAAAATGTCAACATACTTGCTATGTTGGTATTTTAAGTAGAAAGAGAGGAGGAGGGGATCCTTGAAGAGAATACACACCTCCCAAAAACTAGTTATCTTTGGCCCCCAATCATAAAGACAAAGACAACCACCAATACCTATCATGTTGCTGCCAAGAGAAATATAGTTGCACCTAAAATTGTACCACCATGAATGACAATGAACAAGACACATAAAGCTACTAATGCCACATAGTGATGAGCAACATGATAGAATAAAAATCAGTATCAATTAGAGGAAATAGGTGCATCAACACAAGGAAGAGGACCACAATCCTTAAGATGTTGAATTTTATTACTCAAAGCCTTACATTCATTGGTTGAATGACCATTAACTCGATGATATGAAAAAAATGAACTCTTGTTGTATAATTTCTTTTGTGTTCTTGGAGGGAGAGATATCAAGCGGGCTTAGAGAAAAATTGACAAGGTATCCTCTTGATTAATGGTAGAAGATATGTCTTTCTTTTGTGACAAAGATATCTCTTGATTAGTACAAGGTGTCATACATACACAAGACTCTTTAGATTGTGAGATTTTGTACTCTCCCATAAAATGAGGGTGTAAAATCTAATGAACCCCAATCATTACTAAGAAATGTGTTTGAAGATGTCCTAGGAGTGTTTTGTGCGATGACATTGATATTAAGAGAAGGTTTCTTTGATGCTTTCATTTCTTTCGAGGGACAATAACCAAGACCACTAGTTTTTTCTTGTGTGTTAGGCTCTATAGGGACATGGATACCTTGTTATTTATCACCACATCCTTTTCCATTATAGCTAGGTTATTTCAAAAGTGATAACCTCTTCCATAAATATTTTCCACTTCTTTTGGATTTGGTGGTTCTCATGACCACACTCTTTATATGTTGTTGTATACCTTGTGTTTTCCTCTTCTTTGCCAAAAGTTATGGACTCACATGCTTTTGATGACTTGTCGTGTGTGGATGTTATGTTTTTCTCTCTCTCTTTTCCTATTTTGTGTGTAATCTTGTATTCTCCCATGAATGTAGGTGTAAAATCCAATGAACCCCAAGCATCATCCAATAGCCTTGCGAATTTTTGAACATTGTTATATTTTTTTCCTCTTACATTGGCTCTACTTTTGAAGTTGGTATCAATGTGTTCAAAGGGATTTCCTTGTCTTTTTCAGTGTGCAAACAACTTTCAGGTTGGGGGTCAACCTTGATTGTATAAACCTTGTTGTTGTAAAAATACTTCATTAAATGATGGAGAGTTGAAGGTACCCCATTCATTTCATGAATCCATGGTCCACCCAAAAGAAGATTGTATGAGAGATATTGAGGCATGACATGGATAGGAGTTTAAAACATGTGACCTTTCCAACTCTAACACACAATGTTATCACACCAAGTGATTTTTTTCTTGCATTATCAAATCCATGAATAGATAGATTATCTGGTTGAATTTGACTCTTGTCCACTCTAATCTTATCAAGAAGGCTTACACTACAAACATTGAGTGTCGTACCATTATCAATGAGAGTATGTATTCAATGTGAGACCTATTACCATTAATGTTAATATCAACCACTATCATTAAAGCATCATTTTGTTTTTTCACTTCTAATGGAGGTAACTCATCTTAGTGCAAGGTGTAACACAGATTTTGGCACCTTAATGCTTTCTTACTTTTCTAGGGTTTTCACCTGAAAGGAGAAAGATGGGTCAAAATGCTTATGTTACATTCAAAGATTATGTCTTAATGGGTGTGTGAATGTGAGTACGTGTGGGATGTGATGATCTATTATGTCTAAATGAAATGATCTAAGGGCAATAAAATGAAAATAGAAGTGAACTATTGATGTAAAACCTAGAAAGTACAACTATGTTTGAAAACACATTATGATATGCAGACTTATACTAAATAACCTAAGAAAGCTTATAAAACAAAAGAGAAAGCTGTAAAACTGGAAATGTGTACTTGGAAGTGTGTTGCAGACTTGAAGGAGCTCTAAAACTCTAAAAATACTGATTTTTATACATGGCAGGACACTTGTGCCAAGCTAGGCGACCTAGTCCTTTTTCAAGGTGATTTCAAGAAACTGATATGAGGCTTGTTTCAGCCAAATGGGTATCTAGATCTGTAAAAATATCTGGAAAATAGGCACACAGGGACTAGGTCACCACAACTTGTGGGAATGTCCCTTTTGCCTTTTCGAGAGATTCGAAGGGGGGATCTGTAAACCTCAACCTACACTTCTTCTCCTGGTAGTGTCCAGAACCTCGAACTGTAGAACTCAGCCTGTAGGTGTCTTTTTGTGAATTATTTTCCCTAGCTAATAAAGAGGTATCTTCAATAAGTCTTCAATCCATTCTTCAAGCCTTCCAAAACACCTAAGTCTACAAACACACAAAGGGAGAGAAGAGAATGTGGATTATTAGGGTATAGGGGCTTGCCTTGGTCAAGCCCCTTTTAGATAACCAAATCAAGTGATGAAATGAGATAGGAAAGCATGAAAATAAGAATTAATGGACTTAGTACCTTGCCATGGAGATAGATCATGAGTTGCTGCCACAATCCAACCCTTGAATGCTTCAGAAATGCATCTTGGTGACTTAGAATGCAAACCTTAGCTTGCTTGAGAAGGAGTGGATGAGGAGTGGAGAGTTCTGAATAATGAGTGTATCTAATGAGAAATTAGGGTTTTTAGGCTTATTTATAGGCAATGGACCTAAAAACATTAATTATTTGATCCTCAAGGTCAACATGAAGGAGAAATAGACCAAAACCCTAACTTTTCCCACTCAAAACCCCAAAAATGGCTCCAATGGGACTAGGTCGCCACCTTGGGTGACCTGGTCCACTTGGACAAGACTAATTCGCTCAGATGGGTGACCTAGTCCTACATGGGCCCTTTTTCCAGTTGGATTGTTTGAGAGCGAAGAAATCATGTTTATATGATGATTTTATCAAATATTTGATCAAATTAAGCATTGGGATGTATAATAAGGGGTCATAGGGGCCTATAAATGATGATGAAAAAGGGTTATTTATGTCTAAAATCCATAGGCAAGGGTCCAAATGAGTGAAAAGTGTCAAAGGCTACACTTTTTGGCGACATAAAAGGTAATGTCTAAGTTGACTGAGTTCATAGCTTGAATTAGGGTTGATACATCATTTAGTTGTACACTAGGACGAATAAAAACTTGTTGTAAGGAATTTTGAAGTATGTTATGGTAATTAGGTGAAGCTTGAATAAGATCCCATAAGGAAATCTTTGTAGGAGTGTTTTTTAAGTTGGTCCACAAGATCATACTCCTTTCCACTGTGCAAAGACAAACGAGGAGCACTAGGAAAGATAGTTTGAGGTAATGGTAATGAAGTAGGTATAGTTTGTGTTTGTCTATTTTTCCTTGTGTTATATGCATGAGCAACATTATTATAACTTGGTTGCTGTGAAACATTGTTACTAGTGAGTTGCCTTACAAAATTTAGGATAACTCTTGGAGGTTGTGGTGGTCCTATAATAAGAAGTGGCTTAGGAGATGACTTGGGAGGTCCAATAATTAGAGGAATCTTAGGAGGTCCAATGATTAGAGGAATCTAAGGAGGTCTAATAATCAAGGGAGATCTAATGTTCAAATCCTTAACAAACTTATCCTCATTTTGATGATCTTCTAGCGAAGGGGAGTCTAATGTCACATCATCATCTTCATCTAAGGAAGCCACATTAAAATTGTTTGAAAGACATGTATCAATGCTATAATCCTCTTGCACCATGATATCTTCCCTAGTAGGAGAGTTTTTAGGAGAGGAGCAAACAAGATTTTCATGACATTCAATGGTTGATTCTTCTAAGATATCTTCATTACAAGTAGGGGAGGTATCTAGAGAAGAAAAAATATGATTTTCTTGCTTATCAATGATGGCATCCTCTTGTTTACTAATGTCTTCCCAAGTAGGAGAAGAGAAACAAATAGGCTTCTCATGGCTCTCAATGATTGGATCTTCTAATACCAAAATATCTTCTTCACAAATAGGAGAGATATTGAGAGAAGAAAAAATGTGATTATCATGATTATCCAAATTTTTATTCTCTTTCACTAAGTTATCCTCATACATAGGGGGAGAGGGATCAATGAAAAACAAGAAAAGAGGGGAGAGAACTTCATATTCATATGCTTGTAACAACAATTTCCTAGAGTATTCAACAAGATCTGAAGATAGAACATGAAGTATGATAACAAGAGACTTTTGTAATGAAAACATGATGTAATAATTGTTCTATAGATCTGAAATGCAACAATTTTTCCTAATTTGCAATGCCTAAACTAAATGGATGATTAGACCTATAGTAACGAAAAAAGTATCCCTTTTCCTTACTTAATTTGAGAATGAATAATTAATGATAAAATGGACCTAGTTGTGCCTTATTTAGGGTGATGTAAAGTGTTTCTTTACACTTTCACACTAATCCAGGGCTTTAATTAATTAATTGAGGTTAATTTTCCTTAATTTCCCCCTTAAATTCAAATCCAAGCCTTATTTATTGCATTTTTTGAGGGATAAAATCCAACATTAATTAATAATATTTCACAACACTTAATTTGGTAAGTTTTTTGTCCTAGGATAGTGACCTAGGACCCATTCACCACCTACAAATGGGTCCTCACTAGGTCCTAAAACCCCCTTTTGGCATATTATTTCAAATTCCCCGAAACTTGTCCTAGTTGGGTATGTTAGGACCCATTTTCCCTATGATGAATGGGTCCTCCTTAACTTAGGACACCCCCCTTGGGATGTGTTTTGGGTGGGATTTTAATGATTTCAAATTCAAGATCTGATGTCGGCTTGTGTTATTTGAATTTCAGGATTTAATCTTGAGATAAGTATAAATACAAGGCTAATTCACATAGTTTCACCTAGCAAAATTCAAGTAATCATAAGAGCCCTTTCATAAGAGAATTATAGAGAATTCAAGAGTATTCAAGAAGGCATTCAAGGGCAGATTATTGAAGTTTTATTGCAACAATCAAAGATCCAATTCATCATGTCAAAGTCATGCATGTTGTTGAGCTAATGTGATGTTGTAGCATTGGTGATCAAATTCAAGTCTTCAAAGCCACCATCTTATGTCAAATTCATGATTAAGATCTACATACATACATTGAGGCCACTTCATGCTAAGTTTCAGATTTGTACTCCAAGGTTCAATTAAGGATTGGTGAGGTGTAGCATTACTTTGTTCATTCATCTTTCCTTTTATGCATTGTTTCAATTCAAGGTTTAATTACCAAAATAGGGTTTCACCAAGGCAAACCCCTATCTCCTAACAATCAAAATTTTTCTCCTCTTTAATGTTTTTTTTGCAAGTTTTAGGTTGGAGATCAAGTGGAGAACAAAAGTTGTCACCTTTATTGCAAGATCATGAAAAGTACTCTACAAAATTTATTTCGGACTTTTGGGAGCTAAACACCTAGGATCTAGGAGTGAAGACATTGAAGAACAGAACCTAGAAATCAATTTTCTAGAACCCTAGTAGGGACCCATTCGCCCAGTGACCCATTCGCCACTGGGTGAATGAGTCCTCAGTGAGGCCCGAAACAACACTTTTTCAAAGAGGTAAACATCATTTTAGCATCTTAAAACCTACCTTTTTACTATTATAATAGTTAGGTTTATTTTCTGATTGTTATTTATGCATTATAGCCCTCATAATTCAGTGAAACAACTAAGAAAAAATAGGTGTATCCATTTGCTTAATCTTATTTGTCGTGAAACTCTTTTTCTTTGTTTCAAGACCTAATGCATAAAACATAAATTTCTGAAAATTGTCCGACTGAAAGAGTGGTTTACTAGTGGATCTGAGAAGTGAAAAAGACCACAAAAATGCTTAGAAAAGGTCATTTTGATGGGCCCTCAAGGACTCATTCACCCGAGGGTGAATGAGTCCTTTAACATGGTTTTTAAAAATGAAAAATGAAATTTCTAAGTTATTGTTTGTGTTCTTTGTTCCAGGTTGCGAATAGTGGTTTCTGTGACAAATTTTTCCAAATTTAGGTGTTCTAATGCAAATAAAATTAGTGAAAAATGATGAACAAAGTGACACTTTTTGAAATGCAATTTTGACTAAATTTGCTAATATAAATGACTAAAAAATACACTAATGTGTAAGTACTAGGCCAAATCAATGTAATATGCATGCAATTTTTTTGATTACTTAGATTTTAAACAATGCAAAATGCAAATTTAAAACTCTATAGGAGATGAAAACTAATGCAATTTTGACAACCCTAAATGGAATGCAAACTAATGCAACTCCTAGATCTAGGGTTTGAATGGACTCCAATTTTAGAATTTTAGATGTACAATGTTGGGTTCACCAAAATGAAACATAGAAAAATAGGTTCACCAAAATGAAATCGGGGAATGTATGCATGATGCACCTATTTTTCTATCAATTTCATTAGGAAAAAGAGATCCCCAAAGACAATATTGACTTTCAACCCTTAGGTGAGTCAACCTTAATGGAGATCTTGCTATTTTACTTATGCAAAGATGAGGTAAAATTTTCCTGAACAACACTTTTGGGAGATAAATGAAAAATACCAAATGAATCCAATTATACAATATGAAACTTGAATAATCAATTTATAGCATAAAACTATCAAAAACAACAAACTTCCAACATATCTGAAAAGGTTAAGGCACTGTGCACCTGTCACCAAAATTTGTTGCTGAGTGTCTTCTTGGGATAGATTCACCCAAGGGCGAATGGGTCTTGCTACAGGGATCCAAAATTTGTTTTGACAGTCCTTTGCTCTTGAGTCTGCGCTCCCGATTCCTTCATATCTCATAGTTAGAAAGTCAAAAATAAATTCTGCAAGTGAGTTTCTGTGGCTTGACAACTTTGATGACAACTTTGCAAAATTGCAGTTATGATCAATCTTCAACCCTTCTTCACCTGCCAATATGCACATAAAAAGAGGGAAAAAATGTTTGTTTTTGGTGAATGGGGTTTGCCTTGGTCAAACCCCGTTTCAATAATTAAACCTTGAAATGAAATGAAACATGAATGGAAGAAATGATGAACATGAACAATGTTATGTTGCAATTCATCAAACCCTTGAATGAAGATCCTTAGAGGACTAGACTCTAACACATCTCTCCAAGGTCTTGATCTTGCATGAATGGCTTGATTGGATGTTGATCTTGATTTGATAGCTTGAAACCTACATCACAATGTTAGCTCCAAAAACATGTATAGATGCAAATAACTTTGACATGATGCTTGAGATCTTGAATGCTTCTATAGAAGACTGATAAATTTTCTCTTGAATGCTCTTGACAATAATATTTGCTCTTGTGAAGTTCACCTCTTGCTAGATGTTTTGAATTGATAAAATAACTATGTATTTATGGGCAATTTTCTAATTTTCCAACAATTAAAATTCAAAAGCCGACAATTGCAACTTGAATTGGGATCATAAAAATACTGCCAAAAACATATTAAAAATTGAGATCCAAAACTTAAGGGGAACCCATTCTCCCTTGGATGAATGGGTCCTAGGACCTAAATCTAGGACACTCAATTTCCAAGGCAATTTAATTAATGTTTGCAATTGTTTAATACAAGTTTCTCTTTCGGAAAATGAGATTAATTAGGATTTTAAATGCATAATTGGGTCAATTAGAGGCTTAATTAAGTCCAAATTAATTAAGGGAACCAAACATAGTGTTAAAATGTAAAGGTGCACATTTTTCTACACTACAATAAGTCTGCTATCTAAATAAATATGTTAAGCTATACGACCACCTCAATAATTTGAAAGTATTCTATAGTTAAAAATGGTATAAATGGGTTAACGAACATCAAGTTTATAGAAGAAATCAACTATTTTCCAACCCATTGAAACTCTAATTTCGAAACTCGATTGTCTTCCACATTGAAACAATTCTTCTAGATTCTTCTATCTAGTTTGGACACATGCACATGAGGTCAGGATTGCCTGCAATACATATACATCTACTTGCTTTGTTCTCTATGGACAACTATCAGTTTTCCTCAATTTCTTTGCATTTGATGGTCAACTCTACTTGTCAAACAATTTTTTGTGACTCATTTCTTCGAATGTTGAGCATATACTTATTTGAAAAGAAAATATTCAAGTGTATAAGTAAATTATTATTACTTTTAATGGAATTAAGTGAACTACATCACGAATAAAGAGTTTTCTATTAAAATCATCCGAGTGTTAATTTAGTCTAATCACACCTCAGAGAATTTGAATCTTGACGAATGAGGTAATCAAGGAACATACCATCATCCATACCAATTGAGATACAATCTTTTGATTTAAATACAATAAACTTTTAAAAGTGTAAGTTAGACTAATCCAATCAAATGCAAACAAATAAACATAAGGTAGTCTAGATTAAAAATGATAACTTAATAACAAAATTTTGATAATTATATTTATTATTTTAAGAAAGTGAATAAAAAGATAAAAATATTCATATTACAACTTTTTTTTTTCACAAAATAATACTCTTATCTATCAAAAATATTTAAATATATACATTAGATTTATGTTTTGTTAGAGAACAAGATCAAGATTTGAAAAAGGAAGTTGTGATCATATATATATATACCTTGAATTCAAAATCATCCTTCAAATTCATAATATTGTTCTTCTCCACTACTTGAAATAAATGTATATTCTTTCTAAAGATCTAAATATATGATAATATTTTTAAAAAATGCCTTGAGAAACTATCAGTTCATTCAAGTTCTGAGTCTTTGTTATGTAGCTGAAAGTAACAGCCTTGTGGCTGTTTTTTTTCTGTTCTATCTTTATTGCTTTTTCTTCCAATAAAAAAAATCAATTCTTTCACAGATGATAAAGTCTTCTAAATCTAAGTTAGATAAATAAACAATGATAGAAACGATTGAACTAGAAAAATGAACAAACATTTTGAATAATCTTCCCTTTCATATGATCAAGTTTCCGTCACATTTTGATTGTATTTCGAGGGAAAAATACGTATATACGTCCATACGGTCATTATTAAATTTGTCCTGCCTATATAAATATCACAAGACACGTGTGCAGCAAAGGCTTAAAATATCCAAAATGGATAGGATGGACGGCCGTGATGCTCCGCCATACTTTAGCTTCCCCGTTTAGACATGTCCGTTTAGGAATAATCCGTTTTATCTTTCCTTCTTCGAAACAGTTACTCGTTCTTTGCTTTGTCGCGTGAAAGCCCTTCTTGCTTTGAGCAGATAGAATATTAGTAATTGTTCATTTGGACCAAAGGAGGAGCAGTCCTCATATTTTGTGTTGCGTGGATGGAGAATGCGAGTGAATGGCATTGCCTTTTCCAACTGCGGGAGTTGCAACGGTTCGAATCCCACGAAGAGCCACAGCCGCAATCCATACTCTTCTGAAGAAGAAATCTAGTTATAACAGGATTAGTTGTATCAGGAAGTGCTCTACGATACGTGGCAGATGGAGGGGCGTGGGTAGATGCGGGACTATCGAGTGGAGCGAGGGAAACGCTATGGTAGAGGAGGAGGTGTTTCAATTTATGGAGGTGTCGGAGAAGCCAAATCATTTTCCCACGAAGCAGGAGCTGCTCAACGCCGGCCGCTCCGATTTGGTTTCCAAGATTTTGGCGCAAGGCGGCTGGCTGGCCGCTGGCTGGGATAATCATGATTCCGAAACCCTCCATGTTAGCAGCGACGACGGCGCTGCCAGTGACGTGGACGACTGTAATGGAGATGCCCTGCCTGCGCTAGATATCGCTTCTATCATGTAAATATCACTTGAGCTTTCATTTCTTATTTCGTATTAATGAAGTATTATTATCCGTAAATATCATTTCAGCTTCCATTTCTGATTAATAAGTATTAGTTTTTTTTTTAATTGAACAAAGCTTTAAAAAATACAGAAGGAAAAAATAGCAGTCCAACAAAGAAACTGCGTAGAAAATGAAAAGAAATCCAAATATTTACAATGAGCAGGCCTACTGGCACTGATACAACAACCAACAGTATAGTATTAACAACGACTTATACTAGGAATTCTGATTAAAGCCTCTAGACAAGGGATTAACAACATCACAAGGGTAAGAAAGTCTCAAACTCTCAACTGGTAAGCAACTAGCTGATTCATTAGCTAACTTTTGAAACATTGCTGCTGAAACATAAATTATACTTTAAATTTGAACAAGCTTTGGATTTGTCTAGCACATCGAATATATCCTTCATGGAGCTGCAAAAATTGGTGTTTTATCTCTTTCAGATGTCTGCTGTATTTAACATCTTTTTTGTGCCCCCCCGTTCAGCTGAGAACATCTTATTCACGACACTCCAATGCGTGAGGTTTACGTATTGAGGCATTGCTGTACTGTGAATTTTCCGGTGTAATCTCATTGCACCTTAGTAAAACTAAAAATTCACGATTGAAGATGCTTTTAATTATAATTTTAATATAAAATGGCACGTTTCAATCCAACATAAATTGATGAGAGATAATGTTATATGCAAAGTTTAAATAAAAATGGCACTTTTCAGTTAAAATAATAATTCTCTGCCTGCAGAAAATCCACCCTTAAGAAAGAAGCTGCAATGGCTGACATTTAGCTTGCCTTCTTGTACAGCTCTAAGATACAATTATCCCTATGTTAGGTTTTTCGAATTATTTTCCCCCTGTTTTGATGAAGTTTAGCAAAACCACTAATATTTTGGCCACAATGGTCTGTATTTAGCTTGGCTGATGTAATTCTGCTATTTTTGTATCCTCTCACTCTTAGAAACATGTATCACAACTATAAATCAAGCTCCAGTAGAGAAACCGGGAGTAAAGGTCTTGAATCTGTTAAAATAATTGTCATTGATGTCAAAGCAAAGAATGAGGTTCATTGTAATCATCTCCAAGGCGACCTTAATGGATTGAAAACGCAAATGGATTGAAATCGCAAATAGATTTAAAGACCATGAAGTTGAACTAATTCATCTAATTAATTCAGTTTGAACTATCCACAAAGCTCGAATAATATCTTTGACAGATCGGAATTTCCAGAAATAGATTGATTTCTGATCAGAATTTCTTAACCAATATAATCGATTAAAATAAATATAACCGATGCTTGTTAAAGTGATAACACAATATGTCAAACCCAGAAGACGTGTTTGAAAAAGATCTAATCTGATTCACTAAGGGATGGATTTCTCTTAAAAGACATGTTCTTCAGTAACTAAAAGACGTGCTTGTTGGTTAAGAAGTGACTCCTCCAAACATTGTGAGTTTCATAAATTAATTCATTTATTTTCTGAAAATACGTCTTTTTAAGATGTGGCTGAACTAAACAAAAAGACGTACCTTTAAAGAAGTGATCTAATCAAAAAGAAATTTGAAGTTAAGAAAAGACGTGTTTCTTTGAAAGAGAATTCGATCTGCTGAAGGGATACATTTAGAATCATGAAGGGATACATTTAATCTGCTGAACAAATATTGAATCAAACTAATTCGATTCAAAATCATGAAAAGGCAGAACTCTTCAGAGAGGTGTGTTTTATGAAAAGGCAGACTTCATAAAGGGTACAAGTTTAGTTGCATTCTTTCATAAGAAAGGTGCAACTCTTGAGCATCATTTATAAAGAACATCCAATCAAAACAGAAAAAGGTGGTTGTTGTGTAAGAGAGCAATTCTAAGTCTGAAGTCCCATCTCCTTGTGTGGGCTAAGAGTGAGATCATTCATCACCAAAGGCAGATTGGAGGATTGGGATAGCGCTGGTCAGATTGAAGGCATCATCTTGCAACCATCAAGTCAAGGTTGGTGCCTTGCATTAGGGGCTGGTGTTCCTTGTAGGTAGGTGCCTACTAAAGTTATAAAGGTTTGGATGTTCCTTGTAGGTTGTGTCCTACTAAATCATCTTATTATAAATCTGTAGGTTGGTGCCTACTTTGAAAATATTATTTCAATAAAGTTGTGTCAATTTGGGGAAATTGATTCATATCAAAAATTGATTGTAAAAAGTTCCAAAAGATTAAGAAATAAAAGTTTGTGATTGATTTACTGATTCACCCCCCCCTCTCAGTAAATCTTTTGTGCTCTTTAGAATCGAGATTTAGGCACCCTCGTACTCTTGGAACATGTATCACAACTATAAATTGAGCTTCAGTAGAGAAACTAGGATCAAAGGTTTTGAATCGAGATTCAGGTACCCTGTCAATTTTGGAATACGTATCAAGACCATAAATTGAGCTCGAGTAGAGAAATTGGGAACAAAGGTTTTGAAATGAGATTACACACCCTCTCACTCTTGGAACATGTATCACAATTATAAACTGAGCTTCAGTAGAGAAGCTAGGATCAAGAGTTCTGAATCAAGATTCAGGTGTCCTCTCACACTTGGAACATGTATCACGACTATAAGTTGAGTTCTAGTAGAGAAACTGGGAACAAAGGGTTTTGAAATGAGATTATGCACCCTCTCACTCTTGGAACATGTATCACATTGTCACAACTATAAATTAAGCTAGAAAAATGGATACAAAGGTTTTGAATTAAGACTTACACTCCCTCTCTCTCTTGCAAACATCTATCACAACTATAAAATGAGCTCCAGTAGAGAAACTGGGAATAAAGGTTTTGAATTGAGATTTATGCACCCTCTCACTCTTGGAGTCATGCATCCCAACTATAAATTTAGCTCCGCTAAAGAAACTAGGAACACACATTTTGATCTGAGTTTTATGCATCCTCACTCTTGGAAACATGTAATCACAACAACAAAAATGAGCTTCAGTAGTGAAATTGCAAACAAAGGTTTTGAGTCGAGAATTATTGCTTTCTCACTCTTGGAAACATGTATCACAAATGTAAATCGAGCTTAAGTAGATAGCTTACATACAAAGGTTTTGATCAAGGTTTGAGGCCAGTTTATGTGGCCTAATATCAGCTAGTCACAAAGAGCTTCCAAAAACATCCATTCAAAATTTTATTTCCCAATTTTCATTTTGAAACTCAATTTATGATTAATATGATTGCCAAGCCTGAAGGCTCTAATATATCGCAGCATTAGATTTTTTAAATTAATTTTACTGTTTTCATTTTTGAAACATGTAACTGTACATGTTGTGATCAATCCACCTATTTTACCTATTTTTGTATCATAATGTATCAATATCTTGATATCATTTTGTGGCCCCACATGCTGTTTTAGTTGCTTGGACTCATATAATTCTTCTTCTTCTTCCTTAGGGACCTGATTTTCGTATTGAAATCTCACATCTTCTCAATTTGTTTCTGTTTACCTGTTTTATTTTACTTTGTTCGTGTTGCAATTTCTTTTCAGAGATGTGAGTGCAGAGGATGTGCCTAACAAGCCTGAGAAAATTGTGAGTGAGGAAAGTGGCATTGCTGCAATCCTCAATGGGCTGGAGAGGGAAAGAACACATTTTTACAGTGAAGCATCAGAAGCGAAAAGGGGAAGCAGATTCCAGCAATCCAGTGAGGACAAAGAATATGGGACTGCTCTCTATGCGAGGCAGCCTGTGGTAAGTTATGCTTGATTAAATTCCACCACTTGCTGCAGCCAAAATTCTGTCATTCTTGGTACTGATATTGAGTTTGTGCTGATTATTTCTTCCTATTTACATTTGACAAACAAACAACTGTAATGAGGATGCTTCACACTGTAATTATTTTGAAAACTATGTTTTAAGACAAATCAGAATAGGTGCTTCGTAACTTTGGAAATGTGAGTGTTGGAAGCAAGGAAGAGTTGGTTAGGAAAGGGCATTGAAAATGGGGAATAGCGGGAAACTTGGAAATGGTGTTGGAAATCAGGAAATTCTAGAAACTTTTGTAAAAGTTTTAGGAAGTTGTCAGAAAATTGTTGCAACAGTATATTCTACTTGTCTCATGGCAGGGGCATTCCAGAATTTACCCAGTGGGTGCAGCTGAGAAATTTCAGGATTATATATGAAACAATAGGGTTTTATTCTAAGTTATGTTTTCTGCTATTTATGATGTTTCCAAAATTTAGAAAGAAAACTTCTCATTAGTATCTTCAGAGTGTGTGTGTGTGTGTATATATATATATATAATCTTCCATTTGCCAAAAAAAAAAACGAGTACTAGAAGAATTTAATGTGGGCACTGCAAATTTCCATATTTCATTGTATGCATTCCCTGAAAATTCATTTCTAAACAATAGATAGTTTAGATTTGAGAAGATATTATTTGGTGCATTTTTTTTAATTTGAACATTTTACATGGAAAGTTTGATAGGTCCAATTAATTTTGTTTGGTGTTTCAGATGAGGTTCATCTTCACATCAGAACAGCAATGATATCTAAAGAGGCTTGAGATTGCTTCAAAACTGTCTATGAATCAAAAAATAAGAATCAGATCATGCATTTACAGAGTCAATTACAGTCCTTGAAAATGCAAAATGATGAAAAACCAGGGAATTTTTTCAAAAGAGTTGCAGAATTGAGAACATTGCTACAAGTGTTAGGGAAAACTGTTGAATGTCTCTCTTGTACCCATTGTCTTGATAGCAATGACCCCCACCTTTTGTTTGTTTGTCACATGTTTGGAAGTGGCTAGTAGAAAGCTCTAACAAAGCAATGGTGAATTTTTTTCCTCATTCCTTAGGGATTTGTACTATATTTTAGCTGGTTGTGTCACCCATGAAGAGAAGGCCTTTGTAGTAAAGACAAAATCATCCACTACTCTTTAGCATAGAAGATTTGGTCATCTTAGTTTGGGGTATCTTCTTGCATTGAGTAAATGAGACATGGTGCCAAGATTTCCCCCGTGAAGAAAATAAAATTTCTTTACTCTAATTGTCTTGCCAGGAAACAACATTGTGCTCCTTTTCCTACTACATAAACACGAGAATCTAAACCCTTGGATATGGTACATACTAATTTGTGTAGACCCATGACATCCAATCATTGTCATGCTTACTATTTTTAGCTCTTTGTGGATGATTACACCAAAAACATGCAAGTCTATTGTTTGACTACCAAAGATCAAGCATTTGAAAAATTCAAATAGTTTTGAGCCCTTGCAAAACGGTTATATGGTCACTCCCTTAAGGCCATTTGCTTAGATTAAGGTAAGTAGGTTTCAAACTACCTTCAACATGGGATCAAAAGATAATTCGAGTAGAAGCGTATGTTACAATTGTTTACTTGTTGAATTGGGCACCCATCAAAGTGCTCAAAAACATCACTCTCAAGAAGCATGGATTGGGAAAAAGCCCTCCATTTCACATCTAAGATTGTTTGGGTGTATGACTTTCATGCACATTCCTAAGTTGTAAAGGAAAAAGTTGGATGAAAAATCCTCAAAATGTATTTTTCTTATATATAGTTCAAAGTTGAAGGGTTATTGACTTTGGATCTAGCTACATAGAAGTTGTACATTAGTAGTGATGTTTTTAATGAGGAAAAATGTTGTTGTACATCTTCCTTTTCATTACTTGTAAACCACCAAACACCAAAAAATATTGAGGTTGAAGATGAGGAACTTGAGGATATTCATTGTGTAGAAGAATCTTGAAAAGAGGTTTCATTTCTAGTGCAAAAATTCTTGCCTCTATCTCTTCAATCCTCATTTCTTGTGCACAAAATACCTAGTGTAATTATACCACCATGAAAGATGCAAAGGTGGATGTGATTGTAGACATGTCTAATTTTGAGCCAAAGATTCACAACAAGTCTCATGAGGGAGTGAATTTGGCTCTTGTATGTACAATCATTCAAAATTTAGAACTAGAAATAGTGAAGTAGGGTCAAGTCAAAACCTTGGAAAGATTTAGTGGATGCAGAATATTAGGCATTGATGAGAAATGACATTTGGAAACTTGTTGATCTTTCAATAGGGAAGAGGGCTATTGGATGCAAATAGGACTTCAAAATCAAATACCAATAGACAGAAGCATTGACAAGTACCAACTTGTGGCTAAGGGCTAATCACAAAACAATGGAAAAACTTTTTCCTCCTATTGCAAAGATCGAGACTATTCAAATGGTTTTGGCAATGTCAACACAATTTGGTTGGCAAGTTCATTAGATGAATGTCAAGACTACTCAAGAGTGCCTTTCTCAAGAGAGATCTCAAAGAAGTCTATATGACTTAATTAGAGGGATATGTTGCACCTAGGCAATGTAGGAGTTAATGGTGAACTCCCAACACGCCAGGAACAGCTGCAAGACCAAAATATCTTCCACAAGAGAGAAAATGGGAAGAATAGCTTGCTTGATTATGGATGCAAAATTGATTGAATATGTACATTAGAGGCCTTGCTTATAAAGGCAAGGTGAGAGATAGGATTAGACAAGATTGTGACATGTGTCTTAATCCTATGTTATGAGACAACTAACTTGACAAAAAAGTCAAAAAGATAAGATATGATAAGATCTTATCTAGACAACTAAGACTTCTATAAGGACCACCTAGGACCTAAGTAAACTTAACATGTGAGTAAGTCCCCCTTCTAGGAATTAGATAGGTACAAGACCTTATTCACACCAACACCCCTTCCCCCCCCTCTTAAGTGCAACTTAGGGAGTAGATTATTATGCAAAGATAGAAAACATGAAAATGATTATTATGGGTCCTGTGTACTAGGCCATGTTAGGTACCCATTTACAATGCAATCTCTCACAAACGGAGAAAAGGAGAAAACCCAATGGGACAAAACTCCTCTCCAAAAGAGAGAAAAAATACAAAGAATCATGATGTATGGAGGACTCAATGATACCCCTCAAGGATTACATCCATCATGTTTATACAATCAATTACCCCCCCATAAGAGGGAAAAAGAGAGGCAAGATATCCCCCCCATAATGAAGAAACTCCGATGTTGATGAAGAATGCCTAAAAACAAAAGGTGATCCAATGCTTGCAAGCAACACATCTGCCCTTAGGTAGAAACAAATCCATAGGTTGATGAAGAAGCCACTCCATGTCTAATTGAAAGGAGGGATGAAGTCTCAAAATGTATGTCTTGGAAAACTGATTAGGAGTCTCCAAGCTTGAATAAGCCACAACATAATCTTGGTCAAACTCAACCAAGAAACATGACAAATCAAGGAAGTGAGGAAACTCATAAATGCCAATCTCCAAAGTCAAGGAAGATGGGATAACAGGTGTGCTGAAACTGTCATCAAAATAGGAGAGAAACCCCCTCAAGTGTGTCCTCCAAATCTCCAGTATGAGACTCCACAAACAAGTTAGAAATCCCTATCAAATATTCATCCTACAAAGCAAGATTTGAAAAAAATTAAAAATATGATCATCCTGTTGAATAGAAGCACTGAAAGCTGAAGAAGCAAGAGGTGGAGGACTAGGAAGCTCAACACTAGTCTTTAGAATATCAAGGTTTAGATGACCAAACTTCTCATTCACACTTGATGAATGAGTGTGAATATCAATCAAAGAAACATTATCATCAATAGAAGCAAAATGGGAACTCTAGTCTCCAAGTCCCTTATGTATACTCTATCAAGAGTGAACTCAACTATTTTACCTTGTCCACTATGGTAATTTGATAAACATAAAGGAGATTAGATGAGAAGGAAAGAACACAAAGTACATTATTAAAAGGGCCTTCTCCAATGTCAATAGAACCCTTCCCACACACCTTCATATATGTGTTGATACCCATCAAAATATTAGGTGAATTACAAGGCTCAAAAGAAGAGAAGATTCCTTGAGATGATGCCATATGATGAGCTTGTTGGAACACGTTTGTCGTTGTGCCAAAAGATTGACTTGTTAACGCTCAATGCAAATGCCAAAGATAAATGGATCCATGGGAGGCGGTTAGTCCATGTCACAAATCCGAAGGGAAACGTCGGCGATTAGTCCATCAATCCCCCCCCTCAATGTCACCCGATGGGATTTGAACCTGCGACCATGACTTTGATACCATTTGTTGGAACACTTTTGTCGTTGCGCCAAAAGATCAACTTGTTAACACCCTTACAAATGCTAGAGATAAACGGATCCATGGGAGGCTGTTAGTCCATGTCACGAATCCAAAGGGAGACACTGGCGATTAGTCCAACAGAGCTGCCCCTGAATCAAGAAGCCATCTTCCAGATTCAGGACTTGTTGAGGCCAAGAGTGCTCGTCCTTTCATTTTGTGTAGTCCATTTGTAACTCCTGCAATCCCTGATTGTGATGATGAAGCTGTTGTTGATTGGAATGATGAAGAAGAATAAAAAGGCATTGATGAGGGCAGTATAATGTGATTCTTTTGAAGAAGGTGGGTTAGTTCATCAATCTTCTTATCACAACATCTATGCTCATCATGTCCTGGCCTTTTGCAATATGCACATTTCAACTTCTTTTTAGATGATTCCTCTTTGGAAGAGGAAGTGGACTCAGGAGTGCTCTGTGAAGTTGAATCCTTACCTTGCTCATTAGACTTGGGGTCCTTAATTTTGCTTCTTACCGTTACCACCTGAAGCCTTTGGATCTTTTGCAAAAAGAGCTTGTGTTTTGGAAGACTTCAATTTGTCCATGTGTGCCAACTTGGCTTTTTCCCTTGTGAGTTGAGCTGCAAATCCATTAAGAGAAGGTATTTTGTGTGTGTGCATCATCTAGGGCATCCATAGTAGCATAAAATGTAGAAACAAAAACTGAATAATCAGAACCTAGCTTAGCAAGAATAGAAAGAATCAATTGTTCATCCTCTTTGGTGACCCCACAATCAGACAACTGTAGTCTAAGAGAATTGAGCTTAGTGAAGAAGTCCTGGATATAATCAAAATATGAAGGATTAAGACTCATAAGTTCATTCTCCAACTTAAATTTCCTCATTTTATCTAGCTTACCAAAGAGACTCTAAGGTAGTCCAATTTTCATTAGGATGTGTACAAGATGCAACATGATATCTAAGATTTGGAGAAATGGACAAGATTAGAGTACCAAGGGCTTCATCCCTTCAATCAAACCATTTTCTTTTTTGTGTATCTCTTGTGGGTTTTGGATCTGTGCTAAGTGTGATTGTTTGCAACTTCAATTTTAACAATAAAACCCCCATTTGTGATTTCCATTCATGATAGTTATATGGAGTAAGGAGTACAACTTTTGGCAAATCCATGATAAAATCAAAAATTATAATAGAGGAACAACAAATTACCCTTCACAATACAAGCATATAACCCCTTTGTGCAAAAGAAAATGCCACTTTTTTTTGCAAATTTACAAGAAGTTATGCCAAAAGTACCAATTTGGGCTTAAACTGAAAATTTGGAATTTTAGCAATTTTTTTTTGCAAAAAGTGCATGTATAAACCTTAAGTGCTCTCAAATACCTTCTTGATGTTGCAAGAATTGGGAAAAACAGAGTTCAAAGCAAAAAGTTATGAGCTTGGAGGCTGAAAAACAAGATCTGAATTCAAGCTGAAAAAATAGGCATCAAACAACAAAATTCTGAAAAATCGCTTTCACCATTGGAAAATTCATAGAGCCAACTTTCCGACAATATTTCATTTTCAAAATTTTGCCCCCTGGATTGCAAGTTATGACAATTTGAAAAAAAACCTTATTTGGGCATAAGGGGGCTAGATCTGGCCCTTAGGGCCTGGATGGCCACGCGACCAGTCACACAAGGTTTTGGTGTTGGCAAAAAAAATACCACCACGATGGGGGTGGTGGGCGGATGGAGCCCAGGCAACAGAGTGGTGACTCGTGCACGTTGTAGGTTTAGTCCCCCTACTACGAGACAATTTGCTAATGCCAAATCTAACATCGACAAGTACAGTCGTGTATGGATCATAAGGATCCATACACTATACGAACTATATGAAGGCCTTTTCTGCAACCCCTACCAAAACTCTAAAAAATGACCTGATTTTTTTTTGCCCCAAATATCAAGTGTTTATATGAAAATAGGGGGGTTTATGGGCCTTCGACACTCAATTGTGAGGTCTATTTCGCCGCAAATTGCAACTAGAAAAAGATCATGCACAAATCACCCTTAGATCTAGGAAGGAATCTGCAACACTGGAGCTTTGATACCATGTAGGAGTTAATAGTGAACTCCCAACACCCCAAGAACAACTGCAAGACCAAAGTATCTTCCACAAGAGAGAAAATGGCAAGAATAGCTTGCTTGATTATGGATGCAAGATTGATTGAATATGTACATTAGAGGCCTTGCTTATAAAGGCAAGGTGAGAGATAGGATTAGGCAAGATTGTGACACGTGTCTTAATCCTATGTTATGAGACAACTAACTTGACAAAAATGTCAAAAGGGTAAGATATGATAAGATCTTATCTAGACAACTATAAGACTTGTAGAAGGACACCTAGGACTTTTGTTGGAAAACAAGGTGAAGGAAAGCTACAGTATGAACTTATGCAAGTGAATTCAGATCTGAAAATCAGAAATAAACATGTGATTGCAGCAAACATCACAATATAAAAATCAGCAACCAAAATGAGACACCGGATTTACGTGGAGAAACCCTTTCGGGAAAAAACTCCACCTAAGAAAAGAGGACAAGTATATAATTAATCTTCCAATGAGAGTACACAATAATACACTTCACTACTGATCTGTAATCAATTCGGCAACACGCTGTTACCTGCAAGAACTCAATATGAAACTACCATCCCATGGTACCAAGTTATAGAAACTGTGGAAGGTAAAACCACGAATGGTAAACCAAAACAAGAGGCACAAAACCCACGCCCCTCTTCATGGACAGCCAAAAGACATAATAAAATATTAATTGGATATTCAAGACTCCAATATGGACGCCTAACCCATAGCCTATCCAACTCCTTCCTTTTCGGATGCTCGACCTTTCCACTTCTTGATGGAACACCAACGGACACTTGTTCTTCTCCAATCTTGGATTCCCACTCCAAAACCTTTCATATTTCATTTTGGATGCCTAGGAAAGATGCCTTATCCGTATTTGATGTGTAACCACCATCAAAAATAAATCCTCTCTTTAAAATATAATTACAACATGTCAAAATTTAATATTTTTCTCTCATGTCCCTTAGAACACATTCCAAGGAACGTGGAGACATACAAATGACATGGGATTACAAGGTTAATGTCACCTTATCCTAACAACCGTAGTAAACTTAACATGTGAATAAGTCCCCCTACTAGGAATTAGCTAGGTACAAGACCTTATTCACACCGACAAGCAGTAGTAGAAAATGTACAAACTTATGAAATCCATTTGTGGTCTAAAACAAGCTTCCACAACTTGATACATCAAGATTGATAAGCTTCTCCTCCAACATGGATTTACTAGGAATCCTTATGATCCAAATCTCTACCTCAAAGAGTGAGGGGGAAGATCATGATTTTGATAGCGTATGTTGATGATTTGGTCATCATTGGGAGTTCTTAACAAATGATTGCAACAACAAAGGATGATCTCAAATGGTCATTCAACATGATAGATCTTGGGCCTTTGCATCACTGTTTTGTCCTTGAAGTGTGCAGATAGTAGAATTAGATATTTGTATCTGAGATGAAATAAGCTAAAACATTGCTTGATAAACTCACGATGGAATGTTGCAAGTCCATGTTGACACCCATGGAGACAAAATTGTAACTTTTTAGAGATGATCCATCACCTCAAGTTAATGCTACTCTTTATTGTCAGTTAATTGTGAGTCTCATGTACTTGGCATACACCATGCTAGATATTAGCTATGATGCAAGTTATCTTGCAAGGTTTATCCAAAAACATAAGGTTTCAAATTAGAGAGCAACAAAGTGAGTATTGAGATACATTTGTGGTATGGTAGACTATGGCTTGGAATATAAATAGAATGCACTTTTTTCATTGTAAGGATATGTTATTTCAAACTAGGTAGGATCTTTGGATGACATGAATTAACTTCAGGTTTTGTTTTCTTTTTGGGCTATTCTCTGATATTAGAGGGGAGTAAAAAGCAAATCGTTGGTGCTTGCTCTTACATTGAAGCAAAATATTGTGTTGTAGGTGGAGTTGTTTGTGAAGCGATATGGATATTTCGCATCTTGACAGGAATGTGTGTACTTGAGACACAATATACAATTTCATTTTGCCACAAACAAGGAATGTTGAAGGTTGTTCATAATCTAGTTTTTCATGAGTGCACTAAACAAATTGACATCTAGTGCCATCATATTTGTGGGCATGTGCAATAGCAAAATATTCAGCTCCAATATTGTTTGACTCAAGAGCAACATGTAGATATTTTCACAAAATCTCAAATTTGAAGCTTTTAGGAGATTTTAGCCATGTCCTCTTGAGAAAATGATGTAACAAGGGAGTGATTGCTACAGAATAAATATATCATATTACTTTATTGTATTAAAAAATATTAACAATAATAATAAACCTTATTTTTGTTGTTAAATAACATATTCAGTTCTAGGTGGTTGGTTGGTGTCCTTTTCCTAACTAGTGTTTCTCTTTGAGATTCTAGATTGCATCATTAAAGAAAGAATGAAATAAAGAATACAAAGTTATTAATATATTCACAAATGCAATGAGTGATATTATTACTCATGAGAAATGAAATATATACAATTTTAGGGATTGTCAATCGAGGGTCATATCAAACCTAGAAAGAGGGCCATACACAATTGAGTACACACACACCAAAGAACCACTGACGCTGTAGGGGTATTAGAGTACAATTTTGGTTGATTGAGAAAAATGTGATTTGACAATATAGAGCATAATTGACATAAAAAGTGGAAATGTAGAAGGAAGGGATTACTATGCATTTAAGGCTTTAAAAAGGATAAGGATCCTTCTAAGTTTCCATTTAATGAAAACTAAGTCCGAGCCTTGAGTATATCTACATACTATCAAAATTTTCTCTTTTAAATCTTTATAAGTTTCCATTTAATGAAAACTAAGTCCGAGCCTTGAGTATATCTACATACTATCAAAATTTTCTCTTTTAAATCTTTAATCATCATGAACTTTTCTCTAGGATTGCATTTGCTGATTTTGTTTTTAAGAATAGTTATTATTCCATTAAGATGGTTGTAATAACTTTCTTTCTTAATATGTTAGTATTGTGATAAATAATAGATTACCAAGAATGGTTTGTAAATGTTACTTAGAAATGTTTTTTAGAGTTTTAAGTTTTAAGACAAATTTGTTGTTAAGCTTAGTTGAAACTCAAGTAATTTGTGCTCTATTTGCAATTAAAATTCATTTTATTCATTCTATTTCCCAAAGGATTAGGCATTGATCTTAAATATTTATTGATCAAACTTTTAAAACGAATCAACAATTTCAATACAAAATCCTTAAATTTTGTAGATACCCCGAAATCAGTCATCATCTATATAATTAATTAAATAAATATTTTATTAATTATGTTCCGTAATTCACCATCTTTTCATATTCCCAAAATTTATTAAATAAGTCATATTTAATTAATTATTATCCATTCTTGTTATTAATTAAATTATACATTATGTAATTAATTACGTTTCCTTTTTTCTTTAAGGTTAATCAAGTTAATTAATTCAACCATAGTCCCCACTCAATAATTCGTCTAATCCTAATTAATTGATTAATCCTTCACTAATCTTTATTAGTATTTTCTCCAATTTAATATTCCTCCAAATCTCTAAACTTGCCATCATGTGACAAGTGTTTCCTTTCTTCAATGCTCATACATGTGTGAGCATGCATGGGTCACCTTACTTCCACCTCACTCTTTGACTTGACCACATGTGTAGCCACCCTACCTTTTCCTCTTTCTTCCACTTGTCACTTTCCTCGATTCCCTCATTTCTTCCACTTTCCAAAAATCCTCCACTTGTCATACTCATAGCCACCCTATGTGTGTGTTCACACATGTGTGAGCACACCTAGCTCTCTTCCCCATGACACATGTCATTTTCCTAGCCTCTCCTTGTTACAAGTCTAAGTCCTCAATCTTCTCACTTAATCTCAACCCTTCATTTGATCGTTGCATCTTGTCTCTCTATTTGTCACATCAAAAATCTATAAATTGAGGCCTTCCCTCTCATTTTCATCAACCACTTGCAAGCTAGCTTTACGCTATTAATTTGATATCCAAAATAATGTCACCATACTGTTAATATGCTAGTTTGAAGAGCAATCCACACTTCTATTCAACTCATCAATCAATCATTTGGTGGAGCAAATCAAGTGAAAGAGGGTGCATTGTACTTCAGCTCAATCGGAGAAGCAAGGTCAATTACTTTTAGGTTCCGTTTGTCCACTTCATCTTTATGTTAATTCCTTATTCGATCTTCTTGTCTTCAAATTCAATGTAAGCTTCTAAGATACAAGTCTTCTTTATTTAAAATGGTAAGCCCTAATTCAACTTCAAGTGGCAATAGGTGCATTGAAATCACTAGGTTGGTCCCATCCTTAATAGGTAATTCAGCAATCAACTATCTACAACAAGCCTCCATCAAACTTGTTGCAACTTCTTTTAGAGCAGTCTCATTTTTAAATATCGCCTCCTTAATCATTGCTCCAGATAGGTAAACTTTGGCAATGTTTTTGAATTTAAATGGCCCAAGTACATTGTTCCAAGTGTATTCCAAATCAACAATAAGCAATTCACATTTAATTCCAAATGAGATTGCTCTAAAAGAAGTTTGGTCTCTATAGGTGCATTGAAATCATTAGGTTGGTCCCATCCCTAAGAGCTAATTCAGCAATCAACAATCTACAACAAGCCTCCATCAAATTTGTTGCAACTTCTTTTAGAGCGGTCTCATTTTCAAATATCACCTCCTTAATCATTGCTCTAGATAGTTCTTCATCAAACTTTGGCAATGTTTTTGAAATTAAATGGCCCAAGTACATGGTTCCAAGTGTATTCCAAATCAACAATAAGGAATTCACATTTAATTCCAAATGAGATCGCTACAAAGTGTCTTCATTGAACTGTGGCAATGTTTTTAAAATTAAATAGCCCAAGTACACGACTCCAACTGTATTTTAAATCAACAATAAGCAAGTCTGAAACTGATTCATTATAAATTTATATCCCTTTACAATATTTGTAAATCTGTATTGTCACCATATTGCTCTCCAAAAACTCTTTGGAATTCATCCCAAGACTCAATGCTTCCGTTAGGTAAGGGTAAGCTCTTATACCAATCTCTAGCAATATCATCTAAAGATTGAACAAATAATATCATTTAAACATTCTTATCTTTGATTTCATAGTCATTAGTTAAATTATTGAATGACTTTAAGTGATCCTCTCCTGAAATTTCGAAATTTTTGCTCTAAATTCACTTGGGATATCATTTAGATACCCAGGTATGCCTGTGAAATTCAATTGTCTATACCTATCCAAATTCATATGAGGTCTTTCAGGAACATACTTTCTGTTACTTCTTGCACCTTTGGGAGGCCTTCTATCAATAAGAGTCTTTGCTCTTACTCTGTTTGCCAAATCAAAATTTCTCAAATTTTCAACTCTAACTCAGATCTTCATGAGCTTTCTCAGCTTCAAACGTAGCCATCTCTGCTCTCAAATGAGCCATTCTCTGACCAAGTTCTTCACCTTGATTTATGTGATTTGCTTTTATTTCAGGTTTTGCAACTTCATACTGTTCATCTTCTTCATATTCTTTATCTTCTTCATTCTCTTGATAAATTGAATTATCCCTATACCAATAGGGATTTTCTTTTCTATTAACCAGTGGAGTTGTCATTCCATCATATAGTTCATTTCACCTTGTGTTCATTTTTCCCATGATTGCTTCATTTAGATGAGCTTCTGCATCCCTTTCTTTGGCAACATTTGTGACTTCATCTGTCGTTCTTTGATATTCTGGACCAAGCCATTCATCTCTATCTCCTTGTTTTGGGTCTCTAGAAGCAGGTCTATCACTATGATTCTTCATTAGTATTTTTCTCTTTCCACTGAGGCTGTACCTTCTTGTTCATCTCACCAGCTAGCTTCTTTTTAGGATTGTCTTTGAATGATGATCTTTTTCCATCACACTAATTTTCACACAATATTATTGGGATTGTATCAACAGAGTCTCCAACTCAAGAGTGGAAAACAATTTCTTCTTTCTGAGCTCATTTCACCAGTAGAGTGCTAAGATTTTCACAAATCAGCAATAAATCTTCAGATCTCGTGACTCTTTCCAAATAGATAAATTCTTCTGACTATCCACAGCAGAGTCGTTATTTTGTTGGGTCTCCAACCTATTGTTAATATTTTAAGGGCTTGTGAATCCCTATGATCAAAATAATTAAGATGCTAGGCCAACGAATGAGAGATATGTGACTCTCTCTTGCATTTCAGACTTTGTGAACCTAGGCAGGTGAACTTAATATCAACACTGGATATCTGTTAAATAATGGGTTTTTCACAGTGAAAAAGGCAGATACATGGTTCATGCAAATAAAACAAGGGTTTGAAGATAATTTCACAGTATTAACTTCCTTGCACCTTTAATGGGTAGGCAGGAACAAATTACATAAACTACTTATATACAACCCCAAAGTGTAGTTTTTCATTTTTTATTGTGTAAATGGAAAGGGATACAAGAAAAGATCAGTGCTTACTCCTTGGGATGACAGAGTTTGAAACTTACTCCAATATTATATTATATCAACATTCTACCTTTGGGGTTTAACAATAATTCATTATTGCCTTACAATAATATAAAACCCTCATTATTGATTTACACAATGAGGTTCTACTTACTAATCCTCCACAAACATTGCACATCCCAATCACTATTTGAAAATGAACTAATCAAATCAATAACTCCTATAGCAAATGTGCAAGCAAAGATTTTCTTCTTTACTTGAAAACTTACTTCTCTCAAAGAACATGTGATGTAATGAATGATACAAGCAAATTTATAAGCATGTATTATATCCATAGTTTGCAGACTGGGACTCGGAGAGTACTTGGCAAGCCCAAATTTTTTGACTCGGCAAAAACTCAACAACTTAAAAAATACTAAAATGACTCCACCTTGCTGCTAAATGGCAATGACTCCTCCACCATATCATTGTCATCCAATCCAATCTCCTCTGCTCCTAAGGTAGTGAAGTCAGTTTTGTTTATCCAACATAAACAGTTTTGGGACTTAGTATTTTTGGAAAATTTTGGCCATTCAACATGTTCGCTAGAAAACTATTCTTGTAGACTTGCAAGTTAAACCTGCAAATACTTGCACAGTAAAAAGACCTGAGTGCTCAACAACTCGACGAGCACTTGCAGAGTTGCAAACTATGATTGCATCTTTAATACATAGAAAATTTGATACAACATACATACCAGAACATAATTGTTGACTTTATTGTCTTTCAGGAAGAAGGTTATATCCTTTAATAGAGTTTTTCTTTACAATGCTTATCTCTCTAGAAAATCCCAACCTGTAATATGCCCAAATGAACATATATTTATAGAACCCTTTTTTGGTGACCAAATATGAGCGAGAAAACAACTCTTGAGTAGATGTAATCAATGTAAGATCTATGAAATCTTCTGCAATAAATAATGGCCCAGGCTAAGTGTTAGCCCTCTATAGAAGAATGCCCATTTGAGATCTGATTTAATCATCTAGAAATGTGGAAAGAACATATTTTGTACCCCTGCCATACCTGTGAGCATTGATGGTTTGTAGAGTTGAGTGCAAGGACCAGAAAGTCGTGCAAGAAATCGTCAAAAAGAGTGGCTTGGATATGTCGTATCAATCATCAGGCTTTGCAATAATAATTGTGGTATGGGTTGAGCATCGCTTTTCTCCATTTGATTTGAGCCAACCTACATAAATAATGATTTTTGGGTGTCATTGGATTTGATTTGGTAGTTGGCAAGCAATTGCTTGTGTAGGAGGGTAGGTGTGAGTTGCAGTGAAAAATGACGATAGTTTCAGATTGTCGGGGCTTGGAGAGAACTCATACCACATGTCAAGGATTGGAGCGTCAGGGAATTGGGGAGTTGAGATGGGGCATGACTTGGTATTGAGTCAAGAAGATGGTTGAAAGTTCAACTCAAATGGGTGATTTTGAGCAATCAACGAAGTTTCAGGCTTTTGGAGTTTGATGGAAAGAGGTACCTATTTAAGGGAATGTTGAAAGTCCGACTTTGATAAGTTATATAAAGCAATTGGAAAAGGTTTGGACTTTTGAGGTTTGGTGGGAAGAACTACCTATTTAAGGAATGGTTGAAAAGTTCGACTTGGCAAGACTTAGTAACTTTTTTGAAGCAAACGATGGAATTTTGGACTTTTGGGGTTTGATGTAAAGAGATACCTAGATGAGGGAAGGCCAAAAGTCTGACTCCGATGGACTTAGAATTTTTTTGGAATGCAATGGATCAGAGTTTGAGGAGTGGAGATGAATGAGAACATGTATCAAGGGATGGATGGATGAGGAAGTCCAAAAGTCCAATGGATGCAAAGGACTTAGAATTTTTATGAATTTTGGGCTTCGGGACATGGGAATAATAAATACCGCATGCCAATGGAATGGTATCAGGTATGGAAAACTACATAACTCTAACAAAAGGAACT
Source organism: Sequoiadendron giganteum (assembly GCA_007115665.2). NCBI lineage: Eukaryota > Viridiplantae > Streptophyta > Pinopsida > Cupressales > Cupressaceae > Sequoiadendron > Sequoiadendron giganteum. Next base: position 56,493,175 of record CM021106.1, on the reverse strand, counting down.
TAGAGGGGAAAATCAAACTTTCAAGGAAAGGCATGCCAGGGGTGACAAGTTTGATGGGGGTGTTGGGATTTGAAACTTCGAAACTTTGAAAAGGAACACTTAGACGAAGGGTGGATACTCAAAATGTCGGGATTGGGGAGTTGGGAAGGTATGAAGGTATGGACAACTCCGAAAGTTTGACATGCCGACAAAAACACTTAACACCAAGGAAAACACCAAAAACAACCCAGACTTAGGCCTTTTATGGATTTTGCTTCTTTTGACATTAGGGGACCATTTAGGATGTCTCAGATCAGTTATAAACAATAGATGGATGAGGTCAAATTCACAAACTTTAGAGAAAAACAAAGCAAATATGAGACACATAAAAATGGGGTGCCAACATAAGCAATGAACAATTTCCCTTTCAAAACAAAGATACAAGAGCAATGGTGAAGCTTTTCCATTTGCAAAGAAGGAACATACAAGTAATTGCTAAAATCCCTTTTCAAGCATTCAACAAAAGAGGCAAGAGGATAAGGAATGATTCAAATTTATTTTCCTCTTTTCTAAAATCAGCAATGCAATAAAGTGCAGAATGCTCCTTTTCTTTGAATTTCTTAATGTGTTTGACTTATAGGTTGAATCTTCACAATTTGCATGCATATATATGAAATAATATCCTCTTTTTATAATAAAGTTAAACCTTTTAGTTCAATGTTTTCAATGAGCTTTGAAGTGAAAAGATAGAAGCTTTTAACCAGTATTTTGAATAAATATACTTTCAAGTAAGAACAATATAAATCTTTTCCTTATCTAAACAACAATAAAATAATTTTAAAACCCTACAACTAGGTTTCCTAAAATATAAAATTTACTCTAACCTTTAACAAACAGGAAAATATTTAATTAACCAAATAAATCTACTTTAAAATAAAATAAATCTAATCTAAGACATTCACATCTAGTATTGAATTTATCCAAGGCATAGAGCAAATTAAATGGTGGCTAGTAGTCCTTTGGAACTCAGCTGAAACTTTATTGTCCCTTCCTCAATTTGTGGAACTCTCTAATGGTGAGAAGGATGGACTAGCTTGACTGAAATTGCTGATCTAAACGCTTGGAGGGGCTGTACTGAGGATGCAAGAAGTAAAAGTAGAGGCTTTGAAGTTGGTTGGTCACAAACTTTGGCTGAAGCTAGAGTTGTTATATGCAAAATTCTGGGCCCATCTAATGATTTGAAAATATGTGTCTATAGTAAAACTTGAATTGAGTTTAGGTTTTGAGATGGAAACAAGGGAATTCCTGAAAATTACTGACCTAGGAAAAAACCAACTTTGAGTTAAAATATTGAAATTTAGAAAAAAGCTTGCCCATGCAAAGACTTGTGGGCTGAAGGCAAAATAGACGCATACCCCATTTGGCAATATTTTATTCCCCAGGGTGAACCAACAACTTAATGGTGAACTCACAAATCTTTGCAAAACAAAGATTTTCGCACAAAAGAGTTTACAGACACTTGGCATTTGACTTAGATTGATTTCGAGGCAACACATGGGAGATTCTAGGAGGTTGACAAGGCATTTTCACCATGGAGGAAGAAGTTGAAGTTTGATTTTTATTAATTTCATGTCACGTGCAGTCATGAGCTGGATTAATGGAACATCATTTGACTGCCATTCATGCTTGTTCATTTTTAAACCCTGACAGTCTTACGTTGGCTTGTTTAATTAAGTGGTTATAGGTTTCTCTAAACTATTTATGATTATTAGAACGAATAAGACTCATGTAGCAAGGGATAATTGTGAATTTTTTACCACGTATTATATTTGGAGGTATTTCCCATAATTGGCTTTGCTATCTGAATCTTCAGCTATCCATTTATCTTTGATTCCAATTCTTATTTGATTGTCTTCATAATTATCTCTTGCCATATTATCTTATGTTATTGCATTATATACTAGCCTTTAATCTGGGGTCTCTGCTGTTTCTGCCATAGTTGATATAAATGCATCATTCATATACCATATACAACATGCTGTCTAGGCTAGGACCTAAATATTCTTGTTTCCTTTACCTTTTGATGGTAAATATTGGACATATTACTATCAGTTAACAGTGCCATTTTTATCCCACAAAAACACTTGCAATGAAGCTGCTTGGGTTCAATGTTGCACATATTAAATAGTTTTTAAGCACTTTTTTGTATATTTCATGAACACATGTATTCCTTCATTAAGGAAACTAGATTTAGACAGTTTCAGGACAAATATTGTATGTATACAAAATGCATAACTTATTCGTGTGTAACTCAGATAGCTAGATTGATTGCTATTTTGGGGACAATGTGATATTATTCAAACCAAAGCAAACTCAAAGTTTAGTACATCTTGATACCAAAAAGTTTGCACTCATGCTTTACCACCATACCTTTTCTTGGTGGTACGGACAGTTGCAAATTTTTCTTCACACATGTATTTAAGTTGTTACTAGTCCTTACTAATTCGAAAGAGTTCTATCCTTGTTCAGGATATATCACATAAGTGATTGACTTCTAGTTCCACACTCTTCTTCAAAGTTTTAGTGTATTTAGATGGAGGGTTGTTTGATTTGATGTAGTTAGGGAAAGCCTAGAGTTTATGTATGTGTAGGTGTCTGTCTCTATCTCACCTTCCCCCTCCCTCTTTCTGTATACAGTATATGTCTGTGCCTCTCTCTCTCGCATTCTCTCTTTAGATATATATATATAGTATGTACTATGTAGTATGTAGTATGTATATGTATTATCTATGTTTGTAGACAATATATGTACACATATGTGTGTGTATTATTATTTTATATATCTTAAAATGTATTAGGTGAACAATAGTGTTCAGTTTTAACTCACATTTCTGATATATTTGTTATTTTTGTATGTAAAAGTCAGTAAATGGCAAAAGGAAAGCTGATGATAGAAATCTTGGTTTCAAAACAAGTCAAGACATTTTCCACGATCATGGTAGAGAAACTGCTGAGGCCGGCTACAAGAACAAATACATTGGCTCAGGAGAAAGTTTAGTAGAGCCAGAAAGATGGGATAGTCCAAGCATGCGACAGATGGAAGAATTAGAAAGTGAAACTAAAGGTAGTTTAAAATAGTGTACTGTTTCTAGTGTAATGCAGCATTGTGTTTATATATAGTAGTTTTCTTATTAGAAATTTAGAAGCATAATGTGCAGGTATGCCAGGCATCTCAGAGACGTTCTGGCAAAGGCAACAAAGAGTGGGAGAACAGATCTCATCTCATACAATGCATGTAGATGAGAGTAGAAGGGTGGTTGTAGATAAAATTGATGAAATTATTGAAAAGGGACAGGAATGGATGTGGAATGTTAAAAGAAGTTATAGTGGCCACTCTCAGGGAATATATCCAAGTGCTGTTCCAAACACTATAATGTCACGTATTCAGAAGCTTGAATCTCAGCTTGTTTCTACTCTTGGATCTCTGAAATCTGGAAAAGATTCTTTGGAATTAAAGAAGGTGAAACTTTATGTTTTCTTATGATCCTGTATTAAAGTTGTTGTTATGATAAACAGTTAGGTGCATTTGTATTTTATTTGTTACTACAAAAAATGTATATATCTAAATTTGTTGTTTGATATAGCAGAAAGTGTACCATTTTCATCTTGCCTCTGAAAGCCCTCTTTGACACAGCTTGAAGTTCTCTCTTGCCTTTCAAAACACTTAGATAGTTTCAGATCTTTCATGCCTTAATTTCTATAATTATATCTAGACGTCGTTCATCACTTACAACTTACAAGATAAACATAAATGACAATTAAAATGATTGGGGATTTATTAAAATTTAAGAAAAATTGACTTCGAGGATTGTGGACTAAAATAGAATCTAGGGCTTGTTATTTTTTGCGAAAACGAATAAAACACAACATTATTCTATTAGATTGGATCAACGATTACAAAGAGGTTCACCTACTTATATAGAGTTCGGGGTGAAGATAAAAACAATTCATGACAAATGCATGCAAATTATTCTAAAAATAATAATCCTATAATAAAAAACAAACTAGTCTAAATTTAGTCACTAAAGTGGCTTTATAACAAAAGTAAATCTTAATAATCTCTAATACCCTCACTTAAGACTTATTGTACTAAAACAAATCAAACTAACATAAGCAAATTAAAAACAATTCAGAATCATGAATTCTTCATAAGCTTTTCTTTTGAAAACAGTTCTTCAACCAAGTATACCTCCATCAAGCTGCCTCAAACCCTCATAAAGGTGCAGCTCTCAAGATTGATTCCCAAGTTCCTAGATTAACACCTCCCTGAACTCCCAAATCATGGACCTCTTGAACCATTGGACAACAATCTATGCTGAGCTACACTCACAGAGCTCCATCAAGGTGTCTCATAACCCTCGTAAGGGTTTGACTCCCAAGATCCTTAGACTCCCAAGCTAACTAGGCAACCATCCATTTTGAGCTTTGTTTAGACTATCTTCCTATCTATCTTCAAAGAACTAGGCTTCTTCAAAATGCATAAAAGAGAACTTCTTTACTACTGTCAGCATCCGGGGGATATTCAACAATGGTTACATTAGCTTCACTGATCTTTCCCTTGAGAACATCATTTGTCCAATTTCTACAATTCCAAGTTGTGTGACCCATTTTATTTCAATAATAGCATTGTCTCCCTTTTGTCCTTATCAGATCTTATACGATTTGAGTTTAAAGATACTTCAGTTTGAGAATCGTCTATTGTATTTCCTGCAATAGTTCTCTTTTCTTCAGCTAGGACGTCCCGGGTACTGGGGGACGGCAGGGGACCGTCCCTCTTTTTGCAGAAATCTCAGGAAACGTCCCGGGGACGGGGGGACGGGGTTGACCAAAAGAGGGACGGCTGACCAGTCCCGGGGACGGCAGGGGATGGCCAGGGGACGCCTGAGCCGTCCCCCAGCAGTCCCCCACGTCAAAACATGTTTTAAAAATAAAATTTATATATATATAATAGTTTTCAGTTTTTTGGTTTTTGAGTTGTTCGTTTAAATTATTTTCATATATCTTTCACAATATTTGGAACACTCACAAGATAAATATTTGATGCTCTATTAGAGATATATAAAAATAAAAAAATTTAAAAAAGTTATTCCAAAAGTGTGTAAACTTGAATTTATTTGCTTGCTGTTCACTAACAGGTTTTAGAGACAAAGACTTAGGATTTTGACCTTTTTAAACAGTTCTTCACAATTGGAAATAGGCTGAATATTAAGGCAATTTGATGCCCAAAACTCCTTGAGTGCAACAATTTGTGAGCTGGAAATAACCTTATGTAATTTGATATAAGTTTATAAAGTATAACTTGGAGGTTGTATTATGATTCATGTATGTTAATTCTGAATTTTCAATGTGTATTGAGTACTGACAAAGAATATTGAACACAAATGCTATATATAACGTATATTATGTATGCTTTATCCATGTTTTCATATGAATATTTTAAATTTTCCCTATATTTTATATTGCCGTCCCCTGCCGTCCCTAATTTTGGCCTCAAAAATCGGAAACTTGGGGACTCGTCCCGCCGTCCCCTGCCGTCCCCGTCCCGGAAACTTGGGGTAACCTTGCTAAAATCATATCTTCCAGAATTTTAGAAGAAAGTTGACTAAGAATAAAGATGACATTGCTGAATCTTGAAGGTAAACTGTTTGATAAAATGACTTTAGCATCTTCATCATCCATTGACTTCAGCTAGTTGTCGAAGAAAAGATAGAAGATTGTTCACATAGCTTGACATAGTAACTCTTGTCAGTCATCTTGAACTTGAAAAGTTGAAGCTTTACAAAAAATTAGCATTAACCGCTTTTGCTCCAAACAGTGTGTTCAGATTTTCCCAAATTTCTTTAGATGGTTTTGCCAGATCTATATGATGTAATTCAGAATTGGAGAGGGCAAGACCAATAATAGCTTTGGCTTTATCATCTTTTCTCTGCCATTCCAGTACTTTACTGACATCTGTAGGTAGTTTTAACTTTTACATTTCCATTTACTATTCCCCATAGGTTCTCGTGCATCAATTGCATCTGGATTTTTACTTTCCAAGTGTGGAACTTGAAGTCAGAATATTTATCCAATGGAATTTCCATGTTAAAAAATTATACAAACCCAAAATAAAAATTTGATTAAAAAATTCAAACCCTAGCACCCCTTTGCACAATAAACATTGAAAACAATACCTGTAAACTATGTCGAAACCTAGCCGTGGAATAATACAGCAAAAACCTTAGTTGCTGAAAAAACATTGAAACCTTGATGAAAATCAATAACCAACTGCTCAAAAACCTTTCTGCTGTAGTTTTATGTGCCCTGGTTGTGGGCTGTAAAAAAAAGCTTAAAAAATCTTACTTTTCATGACAAAAACACAGGTGTTGGTTTGAACCCTAGCCGTGGCATAGGAAAAAGATCGCTGCAAATATCTACAGATGCGTCACAAAATGAAGCAATTTCCATAGAAAAAACCTTCAATTTTTTGGAAAAAGTTAGACATGGGTTTCCATTAGGTAAAACTTGCATGATTTTTGAAAAATCCTTGCGATTTTCTGATGAAAATAACCATGAGTTTTCCTTAAAAATTAGATGCAATTTTCATTGAGAAATCCGGTCGTGGTTTTTGTTGAAGAAGCATGCACGGTTTTCAATTTGTAAATCTTTTCATGTGACCTGCTCTAATGCCATCTTGTGAAAAAGAATAGAACACAATTTATTCTATTAGATTGGATCAACTAGTTTTATGTGCCCTGGTTGTGGGCTGTAAAAAAACGCTTAAAAAATCTTACTTTTCATGACAAAAACACAGGTGTTGGTTTGAACCCTAGCCGTCACATAGGAAAAAGATCGCTGCAAATATCTACAGATGCGTCACAAAATGAAGCAATTTCCATAGAAAAAACCTTCAATTTTTTGGAAAAAGTTAGACATGGGTTTCCATTAGGTAAAACTTGCATGATTTTTGAAAAATCCTTGTGATTTTCTGATGAAAATAACCATGAGTTTTCCTTAAAAATTAGATGCAATTTTCATTGAGAAATCTGGTCGTGGTTTTTGTTGAAGAAGCATGCACGGTTTTCAATTTGTAAATCTTTTCATGTGACCTGCTCTAATGCCATCTTGCAAAAAAAAATAGAACACAATTTATTCTATTAGATTGGATCAACTAGTTTTATGTGCCCTGGTTGTGGGCTGTAAAAAAACGCTTAAAAAATCTTATTTTTCATGACAAAAACACAGGTGTTGGTTTGAACCCTAGCCGTCGCATAGGAAAAAGATCGCTGCAAATATCTACAGATGCGTCACAAAATGAAGCAATTTCCATAGAAAAAACCTTCAATTTTTTGGAAAAAGTTAGACATGGGTTTCCTTTAGGTAAAACTTGCATGATTTTTGAAAAATCCTTGCGATTTTCTGATGAAAATAACCATGAGTTTTCCTTAAAAATTAGATGCAATTTTCATTGAGAAATCCGGTCGTGATTTTTGTTGAAGAAGCATGCATGGTTTTCAATTTGTAAATCTTTTCATGTGACCTGCTCTAATGCCATCTTGCGAAAAAAATAGAACACAATTTATTCTATTAGATTGGATCAACTAGTTTTATGTGCCCTGGTTGCGGGCTGTAAAAAAACGCTTAAAAAATCTTATTTTTCATGACAAAAACACAGGTGTTGGTTTGAACCCTAGCCGTCGCATAGGAAAAAGATCGCTGCAAATATCTACAGATGTGTCACAAAATGAAGCAATTTCCATAGAAAAAACCTTCAATTTTTTGGAAAAAGTTAGACATGGGTTTCCATTAGGTTAAACTTGCATGATTTTTGAAAAATCCTTGCGATTTTCTGATGAAAACAGCCATGAGTTTTCATTAAAAATTAGATGCAATTTTCATTGAGAAATCCGGTCGTAATTTTTGTTGAAGAAGCATGCATGGTTTTCAATTTGTAAATCTTTTCATGTGACCTGCTCTAATGCCATCTTGTGAAAAAGAATAGAACACAATTTATTCTATTAGATTGGATCAACTCCTTACATAGAGTTCGGAGCTATGTTCCACCAAGTGTCCAGGATGGGGGGATGCGGGGATGGATTTTTTTGAGGCCATTCTTGGGGACGGCAAAAGGGACAGCTATATAAAAATACATTGTTTTTTTAAAATATAGGGAAATTTCAAATATTAATATGATAACATTGATAAGGCATTCATCATATTGACATATACATCATAGAATTCTTTAAACACAACAATAGAGTTCACATGGGAGTTGAACAAATTAATATTCAATTGCTTCCTTAATTCATTGTAAATGTGCATATGATATAAAACTAAAAAATAGTAATATTGCATACATCAAAATGCCCAAAGGCTACAAATTTGTACTACAAATGTCAAAATTTCAAATATTGTAAAACATAGTGATGGAAAGTATGAAGCTGCCTCTAATCGACATCTCCCCAACATTGCATCAAAATCAGAGTTTGATTTTGAGTCAATGGCACTATGAGTATGAGGGGTTGGCTCATCTAATGGAACTCCAACCAATTCCTCCTATGTCTCCTCATCAATTTGGGTGGTGTTGTGACCTATTTCACACATCGCCCCATTGCAAATGGGGACCCCCTTCTTTTTGCTTTTTGGGTTTTTGCCTTGGCAGCGCAATTGCTTATCACCACTTTATTTACAATGAGGAGTTAGAGTTTTCTGGAAATCATCTGAGCCAAGTAGAGAATTCAAGCCTGTATCAGTGCCTAGATGTCATGGAAGTGCTCCGAAGACCCGGTAGACGAGGAACGCCATTGCTTTCAGTCAATGCTGACACTTCCTATTTTTTAGGGATTCTGCTTTTTTGCTTTTTGCTTTTTTGGTTTTTGGCATTTTTAGGCCATTCTGGAGTTCCTATTTTTTAGGGATGCTTTTTGCTTTTTCTATTTTTGGAAAGTTTCTATTTTTAGAAAGTTTCTATTTTGGGAAAAAGTTTCTATTTTGGGATCCCACAGAGCATGAAATCTACACGCCTCCAGAAATCATGAAAATCAAGATAAGAATGGCAAAAGTTTGGAAAAAATGGCTAAAGTCTGAGAAGGGCACCCATGAGGAAAGAATGGCATGAAAAGTGAGAAGTCCGCCCTACCTTTGGCATGCCAAAGTTAGCCATTGGCAAGCCAAGGCTGAAGTCCGCCATGGCATGGAGATCCCCAAGTCCGCCCATGGCAAGGAAGAGGCCAAGTCCGCCCATGGCCTGAGAAGTATGAAGTCCGCCCAAGGAAGAGGTGGATGGCGCAAGACAAGGCCAAGTCCGCCCATGGCTTGAGAAGTTTGAAGTCCGCCCAAAGAAGTCAAATGGCAAGCAAGACAAGAAGTCCGCCCCAGCCAAAAGAAATGGCATGACAAGAGGCCAAGTCCGCCCTTGGCAAGAAAGAAGCCAAGTCCGCCCTTGGCAAGCAAGAGCCCAAGTCCGCCATGGGGAGAATGGAAAAAGAGGATGAATGGAATGAACATGTGCCAAGTCCGCCCTGGACAAGGCAAGGCTAAAATTCGCCATGGCAAGAAAAGTTTGAAGTCCGCCCTGGACAAATGAAAAATGAAATACGCCATTGGCTAGGAAAGATCAGAAATTCGCCCAACTTGGGAAGGTAAAAATTTCTAAGGCATGAAAAAAATGGAAAATGCCTAGAGAGAGAGGGGATCAAGCTGGCATAAAATTCACTCCTCGGCATGACGGAATAAAATTCTAAGGCACGGAAGGAAGAATGTCTGGAAAGGCAAGCACCCAGTCCACCCAACTCAGCATGAAATAAATTCCTAAGGCATGCATAAAATACAAAATGGCAGAGAGATCTTCAAGTTTGCCCAACCCAGAAGGAGAGAGAAAATTTAAATTTTTTGACTAAGTCAGATGTCTGGCTAAGTACAAAGTCCGCCACAAGGAAGCATGTCCAAGCATTGGTGAAGTCCGCCATGAAGGTGTCCAGCCACAGGACCAAGTGCGCCTAGAAGAAAATGCATTTCGTTCGGCCAGCTTCAAAGTCCGCCCTTGGCATGAAAATCTTGAAGTTTGCCCCCCTTCCCAGCATGGTAAAAGTTTCTAAGGCATGGAAAAGGCGTGACTGGCAAGAAGACTCCAAAGTCCGCCCTCAAGCAAGATGGAAGATATCTAAGGCATGAAGTGCCTAGAGGAGAAATGTGAGATGGCAAAGAAGCTTCCAAGTCCGCCCACCCAAGGGGAAAATTGGCAAATCTATTGAGAAGTCCGCCCAACTTTGGAGGCAAGGAAAATTTCTAAGACATTGGCAAAGTGCGCCAAGCATGAGAATGTCTGAGCACTCACCAAGTTCGCCTAGTATGAAGATGGCAGGCTGAAGACAAAGTCCGCCCAAATGGAAGTGCACATGGTCTAGCCAAAGATGAAGTCCACCAAAGCATGTCTAGCCAACCTTGAAGTCTGCCATGCACTTATCCAAGCCAGCTTCAAAGTCCGCCTTATCCAAGACACAACCAAGTCCACCAAGGAGAAAGAAAAAGAATTGACTTGCCAATGAGGAAGTTTGCTCAAGCATAATAGAAAATTGGCATGACATGTGCCAAAGTCCGCCAAGGTTAGAAACAAACATGGTAAAATTTGCCAAGGGGAAGCAAAAAAGTGGCTAAGTGTGGAATTTTCCTACAATAAAAGGATCAAATTTTGACTAAGTGTTGGAAAGAAAACGGGAAAAATGAAGAGGAATAAAGAGGAAATGAATAAAATTCTTGCCCAAGGATGGAATTTGCCCTACTTAGTGCAAGCCAAACTCAAAATTGAAGACAAATCCATAGGCAGAGTTCATTCGAGCATAAAGATGGCCAAAATCTTGGCTAAGTGTTGAATGGTCAACATGAAGGCATTATAGAATGAAATTGAATAGCCAAAATTTGGCTAAGTATGGGAAATAATTCACAAAGAAAGTTCCAATTTCCTCCATTATGGTGAAGGCACAGGAGAAGGAATTTCAAAGCAATCAGGAAAGAAAAGTTCAATAACTGCTCCAAGGGGAGACCTCAAAGATTCAGATGCAAGTGAGAAGAAGAAATCAAAATCTCAAAGGAAATCCAAGATCAAAGCTAGGAAGAAACAAGCACAAAGGACAGAGTCGTTGGCAAAGAAAGATATTCTGAGGCAAGTGCATGGAAAAAGAACAAGGAGACCAAGGAGGACATCCAACACGCTGAGGTGGCGCCTCGTCATCTTCCAGCCAATCAAATTGTTCCAAGTCAACATGTCTAGGTTTGATGAACCTGACTTATCCATGGAGTTGGTTTATATTTAGCAAGAAGGACAAGTGTCCCAAAATGTAATTTTCTCATTGGTCGAGAGGTAGTTAATTATGACAAACCCTAATTAGGGTTTTATTTTGTAATCTCGGTCGTTGAATCAAAATCAATCTTGGCCATTGAATTGTAATCGGGGAGCCTATAAATTGAGCTCGCCCCTCATTTGTAAAGTGTGAAGTGAGTTGTATAAGATTGTTGCGACAAAACTATTTCCGTTTATAAAAGCTCTTGTACATGATTTGCTAAGAACCACTTTTATTTTCAAGTAGTGTGCAAGGTTTTCATACTTCTCCTTCAACACTGAGTAGAATTAAATTAGTATTTTATTTATATGTTTGTTAGTGAATGATAGATTTGATAGCAGTGGTGGATGAAATAAAGCTCATACTTTTGTTGAATGGATGATTTGCATTCAATGTGTAAGGTTAGCCTGAGCTCTTAAGTTGTGGATTCTTAACTTCAGTTTGGGTAATTATTTATTCAAGCATGAAAATCATTATCACCTCTGTTGAAGATTGCACCCACTTTGCGTAGTTGTCCGAAGGAGGCGAAACAAAGTGTGGTTTACCCCATTTCATCTAGTCATTGTCGTCTCTTGATTTCTTAGGAGTAGCTAGACTTCTAAACCCGTGCCTTTTTGCATTTTTTTAGAAAATCTGAAATATCCGATAGAAAGAGCCTTCAATGATAAAACTGTCTAAGTCCTAAACTCGCAAACGAATTATAACGTAAGTCCCCTTGTGATTACCAACAAATCACAACGCCCACTGGCCTTATCCACATGTCATGACCTGACCAAAGAAACATTGGAGTTATTGCATAATCTTCTTAGCCTACGCATTAACTTTTCAAGAGAGGATAAAGTGTCCTTGGGCATTTTATTCTGTGTTCGGTGGCGTATTCAAAACACACATCAACAGGTGGCATCCTCTAAATCAACATCCCACTGTAAAGCTAGAGTCTACCGATACTCTAAAGTCTAACAATCTTGGATTCGCAAAGCACTATGCACGGCCACCAACTTCTTTGCCCATCTAGAGGTCAATCTATTCCTCTTGATAGAGTGAATAAAGTTGTATGTGGAACAATTCCTCTCTGCAATAGAGGAATTAGCAACCTGTGAAAGGAGACGAACAACGAGCATCCTCAACTCTGGTGCATCTTTTCCATGCCATGTCCACCATCCAATAGGATTACTTTGAGCTAATGTAGCTCTATCTATCTTCGCCTCTAGTTTGTTGAATGTTGGACCACAAAGATTAGTGAAGGCAAGCCATTGTGTGCGAAGTAAATTTGACTCCTCGATTGAATACATCTTTCTAAGGGCCTTCGTTAACCCTACTTTCGCCTCTTCGTCATCACAAGGAGGCAACCTACCAGCTTTTGGTGCATACCATTTGGGATTGAGAGCAAAGGCTGCCATATGAAGCAGGGAGTTCAAAGTGTTCCACCGCCGCATCAAAATGGGCTTAATGTGTTGCTCATATAATCCCAAATTAGGATCCCTATTACAAATTTCTTGCTTCATTTTTCCAAGCACGTTGTCAAATGTCTCATAAATCTCTCCAAAACTAGGAGAGTCTATATCAACATATCTAATGACATCCACAATTGGTGAAATGAAGGAGCAAATATATCTACTAACAAAACTTTGAAAAAAGACAAGTTAGAAAATTAAAATCAGAATTTTTTTTTCTATTAAAATCAAAACTCAAATTATAAATTATAAATTTATTAATAAAATGAAAATCAACAAATTATTAAAAATAACAAATTTTCACCTCTCATTGTACCTCATTGTACCACCAATCATCATTAAGAATTTTTTGTTTGATGCTTTTTCCTTCCACAGTGTTTGCAATAGACCATAATCAATTGTAGAGCATCCTGCAACTCAAACATCCTCTCTAACAAAATAAAATAATTGGCATACCTTGTCTTCACAAGTTTGAGGAATTCCTTCTTTGAAAATGTTTTGAAGAGAGCAAGTGAGGTGTGATGGTTGCAAATAAACATTTGAATATCTCTATCTTCTATCATTGCTTGTTGCACCCAATCTATCTTATGTCTTTAATGCATTGTTCAACACATGAACACAATAAGGGGTCCAAAAGATGTGCTTGTAAGCACCCTCCACCATCATGCTAGCTAATTTGCACACACGTGCCAAATCAATGACCACCTACACAACATTGGAGGCCCCAAACTCTTCTACGACATCTCTCAAAATATGAAATTGGAATTCTGCATCCTTGCACTTCCCAGAACAATCAATAGCTCTAAAACAATATGAGCCAGTTGAACATGTGACTATGATGTTGATAAGTGGCCGATGTCTAATATCAGTCCATCCATCCATGACAATAGAGCAGCCTGTTCTAATCGAACATTGTTTCATGTCTTCCATCACCTAACTCACCTTGGAATATTCCTTATCAAGGAGTATAGTGCGTAGTTTATGTTCTCTAGGGGGGGTGAATGAGGGACCAACAAAAGCTACATCTTTGAACATTTGTTTGAAGTAAGGAGAACATGCTATATCAAATGGGATGGCATGGGCATAGAAAATTTTGGCAATGGAAAACTCTACCACATCTTGTGCATGCACATCGAAGAAACTTGCAATTGTACCTGGCTGCTCACTAGTAATAGTCTTCCTCTTCCCTCTTGTGGAAACATGAACATCATCACTAGCACTACCAACTATAGAGGGCATATGCGTAGCTGATTGTGCAGATTGTGTTGGCATTGACAACCCCTCAGACCTTGATTCTACGTCCATATGCAATCTATAACACAACCCTCTCATCTTCCTTTATTTCTTCACAAACCTTCACCCCTTTAGCTTTAAAGCCCAACATATGAGAATACACTCTTGTGTAGCTCCCTCTAAAATGATCATGACAAATGTGACACAACCACAATCTAGTACCTCCCCAAATTTTCCGTTTTTCTTTCTCTAGGGTTGTCACCAATTGAAGAAGAGGTTTTTAAGAATTATAGGGGCCTTTTGCATAAGTTTTTAGAACTTTGGAAGGGTATTCAAATGGATTTTTTTGAGGCTGTCCCCCTTCACCCATACCACTCCCACACCCTGATGAACCCCAAGTTGGTTTTCATTATCTTCTTCCCTCTCATCATGCCCACTACTCTCATTACTGCTGCTCATGTTTTGTTTTGGAATTTGGAAACTGAAAATTTAAAAAAAAAAACAAAAAATAAATAATACATTTCATCTTTTAAACTTGAAAAAAATTGAGAAAAAAAAGAACAAATGGAAGATTAACATACCTCTTTCACTTCTCTTGTTAGTTGCTACCTCACTCCTCACCTTTGTTGCTAATCAATGCTAGTTTTTACAACCTGCACCCTCAAACCCTATTGGCTTCTCTTTCTAAAGTTTGGTTGCAAGGTTTTTTTGCATGTAAAAATGAATAATAGTTTCATATGGAGGAGTCTTTTTGTTGTTTCAGGGCTTAGAAATGTGTGGGGGCCCACTAAACTAATATTAAATTCTTTGTTTTTTTGCATTGGTGTGGCATTTCTTTTTTCATTTGGAAATTTTTGCCTTCCAAGTTCACTCCTGGTTAGTGGATTTGGGGTTTGATTAAATATTACTTTTGATTTTGCAGTGTTTTTGTGGGTAAATAACAATCACATTAATTGATGACTAAAAAGCCTAAGATGAAGTGTCGGGTAGTGTGATTTAACTGTAGATTTGAATCAATTTATACATAGTTCTGCCACTGTTTTGCTGGACTGATTTTCCAATGGCTAAAAGTTGTACACATAAATTTGCTCGATAATCTTCAGTAACCAGAATTTCCAGAATGGAATTTTCCCAATTTTGTTAGTGTTTTCCCTCAGCACTTATAAAATATTGGACGCATATTACAACTGCATAGACCATGTAGATTCCTTGATTTGAACAATTAATTGATCTAAACATTACATAGGATGACAGTTTCAGCTTGATAATGAATTATATTCATTGATATTAAATATGTTATGAAACCTGATCTTTGAGCATATGGACGATAGGTTTCCATACTTCAGTAGCCTAAAATTCATCCTCTCTGTTTAATTTATTTGGGTATTTTTCAATTCCCATAATTGCCATATGCTTTGATTCTGAGATTTGTTCTAGGGACATAAAGATATGTGTATGAAGAGTTCAAGTAATGTATATGTAGCCTTTCAGTTCACTACAATCACTTCTAGTTAAAAGGAGATTTTTTGATATGATATGCAACCTAGACCTTCACCTTCGGTAGGGTCCTATGGTATGTTGCCATGTAGGTCCTGGTTTATTGGTTTCTTTGGCTTACTTAATGTTTCTTTTATCTGAGTAGTCTTGTGTAGCCAATCAAACCTGTCGAAGTATGCATATGTCTTCTAGTGCCTCTTATACTAGTTCTCTATAGGACTAATTTTCGTCTTTTTAGCCAAACTTTCCTGCATGTGACAACTTAAGGAAACTTTTTTTGTGCTTAACATGCTTATTGAAGTCATCATTGAGGAGTTTAAATGTATTACTTTATCAAGATATTTGTGGTTATGACTTTCTCAATTGTGATTTCTGTGATATCAGTATGATGATAAGAGTGCTTTAGAAGAACTTGAGAAAGCTTCAGATGCTTTAGAATTCCGAGAAACAGAAATCATGAAGATGAGAGCTAAGCTTCGTTCCACCCGTGCCAAGTTAGCTGCCTTGGAAGGAACAATGGCCATGGAAATTATGTAGGTTTACCTTTTTTCACTTATCAACTTCCAAGTTATTTATGTTTTGTTGTTTCTCATTAACAATTCATAGAATGCAGTTACCTGTGTTTTCTCTAGGGAGGTTCGCAAGTCAATTGAAGAAAAACAAAAAAAAGTGGAGGCAGCCCAGAAGGTGCTAAGCCTTCTGCGAACTACTCATATTGTCTGGCCGAATTCAGCTTCTGAGGTGTTCTTAGCAGGTTCATTTGATGGGTGGACAAGTCAGGTGTGTGCTTTCTTTGGTTATGGACTGTTGGAGCTTGCTTCAAATGGGTCAATTTGAGCTTCCTATGAAGCAAATAAAAGTTCTCCGCTCCTTTTTCCTGTATGATTTAAACTGATTTTTAAGACTAACCAATTTGCCTTTATTTCCAGAGAAGAATGGGGAAGTCAAATGCAGGTGTTTTTGTCCTATCCATGCACTTATACCCTGGTCGATATGAGGTATAGATGTAGTGCTGTCTAAATTTTTAACTGACCTTTATTCATTTTTTTTAAACCAATGAGGATTTTATTTGTCCAATTTCATGCTCTGAAGTCTGAACCACGATTATTCTATTATGAAACAGATTAAGTTCATTGTAGATGGTATCTGGAGGGTGGATCCACAGCGACCTGTTGTTTACAACAATGGGTTTGAGAACAATTTACTAGTTATCTATTAAGCTTATTAATGTACAGTAGAATTTTTTTTATATGGAGTTCTGAAATAACTTGTCATTTTTTCAGCAAGCTTGGAACTTGGCAGTGGCATCATTGTAGAGTATATACTAACATATATATCTGCAAATTCCTTGTGTTGTGAATACCGGCTATTGTTGTTTTGCATATCAGCAAAAGTTTCCAATATCAATTAAGGATATTTATGATTTTTGACAACAATGCATGGCCTATAACTTATTTCTAGTGTGATCTGGTTTGAAGTTTGATCTTCTGAAGATGAAAAGTGTAATCCAGTTCAAGATTTAATCTTCTGAAGGTTAGTATGATGATTAATCTTGGCTCCAATTATAGCAAGATATCCTTTCCCTCCGTCTGTGTTGTCTATTATAAAGCATAACATTAAATAAAGGGGCCAGTAATAATGCTGCGCTCTGAATTGTTCAGATACACAGCAACACACTTAAAAGATTCAAGGATGTCATATAAGTCGAGTAAGAAACATGAGAAATGATTAGTTCATTTCTATACTCAATATATCTCTCTAGCTGTCACAGAGAGGATATGTATATAGATCTGCTATTCTGCTGTTCGAACAATTTCCTCACGAAGAATCAATAATCAAAACTTTGCAGCTCTTTATAATTAGCTTTTCGGGATTATTTTCACTAATGTAAATATGCTTGAAGTAATAATTTTTAAAATTGTAGTTGTTACTTGTCACGAATGAAGAGTCTTGTGCTATTAAAAATAAATATGTTGCCTAAAAAACACTGCTGCTCAATTAATTGTTACTTACGATGTTTTTATATTTGCTTTTAATGTGAACCAGTGTATTATATTTTTATATTTTAATATACAAACAAAGTGCACTATTTATAATTACAAAATATAAAAGAACCAGCATGCAAAGAAAGTAGTTCACTTTTTTTTTCCTGAAATTCAGAAACAAAGGATGAAACGGCTCAAAGAGGGACAGAAAGGCATTTGTGTCCAGCTGGTGCTTTACCACCCCAATGATCATTGTGCTGTGCTGCTCAAAAGAAAACTTTGAATTTGTGTTAAGCAATAATGGTGTCAATGTTAATGTCGAGAGAATATAAGCTATGTGGGGTGGCCAAGAATTTTCTGCCCTCTCCCAAATTTTAAATCAGTTAATGATCACCTTGCAGGCAATCTCATCAATGAATAGATTTTCAATTTCCTCTAAACATGTCAGGCGGCTCTCAATAGAGCGCCATAATTATGAGGTAGCTGATGTGTTCTTTTTACTTCGAGTTTTGTATGAATTCAAACAGAATAACTGCTTATCTTCCTCAGTTAAGCTCTTCGACCTTAATTGTTCATCTAAGATACTTTGTGAACTCCATGTCCTCTTCCCTCTCTTTCCCCTTGATTTCTAGCCGTCATCCTTTCTAGAATTGGTTTATACCTGCTGTTCCAAAAGCTGAGTGGATCTAAAAGCAGCCCTGTGAGGAGGCCAGGCCTCTTCCTAGCTGCCCTTAAGTTTCTTGTAATCTACTTCTTGGACTTTCCCTTTTACATACTCAAATCCATTTCAAAGAGAGAATCGCAAGCAGTTTATTCAACTTTATGCACAGAAAATTGTTATAAAACCTTTCTTCCTAACTAAGAAGGAATATGGATGTTACCTTTGATTGGAAACTTTTCTGATTTCCCAAAGTCCTTTTTGCCATGGAAGCATTGGAAAATAGGCTTTGGCTACGTCTAAGGAAGCATTAATTTGTGGATTCAAGGAGGCTTTTCTTGCACGAAAACACCGAGTATGTGTGTGCCAGAAAACTGGAAGACCTAAGAGAACTGGAGCTTTTCTTGTGATAAAGATATATATTATGGCAGTTTTAACCAAATAGGAGAAAAACCAGATCTTTCAAGACATCATGATTCCCTGCACGTAACCTAACAGACGGTCTTCGAAGTACTGTCCCTGTTTGGGTAAGGATTCCAATATTGGCACTAGGTACTTTTTGCAAAAAATAGAAGCTAAAAATGAAGACATCACTTTATCTGATCTTATTATTCTTGAACACGTGCCAATATAGATATGGAAAACCCACATTGAGATAGAATATTGTTAGATTTAGGAATTGTTGAGTGGAAGCAACCAATAGAATATGAAAATATGTCCCTAAAAAGCTGCTTCTACCATGAAACATGGACATCTGGGACATTTATGCACTCAACTACCCACTTTTCAAGAAAAACAAGAGATCTGGGAACAGCCCATGGCTATAAGTGAACACTCAAATGTATGTATCAAATGTCAAAGAAATCAATTTAGACCGTCGTTACATACACAATCATAAACGTTCAATTGAAAAATTCTAAGTATCTTTCTTTTCAAAGAAAACGGAAAATCAATTCTATTCCCACATCAAATATCAGTACTTAAAATAAAAGCCTCTTGTAAACAATAATACATAGGACTAGTAGCTATCACATGCCATCGGCTTCGCATTCATGTTACACCTTGAAATTGGCAAATACATTGAAAAACATCAGAAACAAAGGTCTGTTGAGTAGTATATAAATAACTACTGTAATTCTGACTATTCACTCCTCTAGTGTTAAAAAGCCTTTATATGTCATAGGCGGTGTTTCAGCGAACAGCAGTAAAGCTTCAAGCAGAAATGACATGAATTGGCTATTCTAAATGCATTAAAGTCTTCCAAACATGAAGATCAAACTGTAAATAAGATTTTACCCCTATTGATGATGTGAACCCTCGTATTATAAGGGAAGTTTGGTGCCCCAAATAAAAATCTCTATCCACATAAAAATGTTAAGGCGAATTGCTCTTGCAAGATCACTGGGAACATGATGCAACGGGTGCTCGCCACTCATTCCCTTGAGGATTAGTTTTCCTTTTCTTCTCCATAGAATTTCAATTTGAAGCAATCATAACAAATACGTTCATCTTGTCATACGGGAACAGTAGAGTCCAATGAGTAGGTGTAGTTAAGCAACGATTAGACGACATAAATCATATCAAAACGATTTTAATAGATGACTTAAACACAACCAAAACATTTGCTAGAAAGAAATAGGGATCCGAATTTAACAAAAGGTTGCTAAATCATTATTTGAAACGCCCATGACGATACAAATGATTGATCTGTGCAAGCATCAGTTATACGTGGTGTAAGAACAAAAGTTACAAAATACAAAGCTATTAGAAATATATAGAATCCTTATTTCAGATGAATGGCTCTTAGGAAAGAAATATCAACCACTGGACCAACAAAACTACTCTCATAGGACTAGTTTGTGGAACTCGAAATAAATCTTAAAAACCAGAAAATTAGGAAAGCATAGTTTAGAATTGAAAACATGTGGTTCCTACACCTTGACCTGCATGGTAGTATACAATGCATCAATTACATGTAAAAGCTAAATCGTCTCAAACAAAAACTCACTAGTATAAATGGGTCATTGGCTATTTTCAACCAATATTTTTTTTCAAAAATATGCATTTGAATTTGGGTGCTACTCAACTTTATAATTGAGAGGGAGGCAAAAACTCACTAGTATAAATGGGTCAATATATTTTCAACCAATATTTTTTTTCAAAAATATGCATTTGGAATTGGGTGCTACTCAACTTTACAACTGAGAGGAAGGCCTCATTGAACAATTGTCTTATAAAACAAAAGTTGATAAATGAACTTTCCCAACCATAAGTTGAGGTACACTATCAAGGTTCAAGACTTCATGAAAATTAGTTTCAAAATGGGACATGGATATGTGATATATAAATGGGTCATTGGCAATATATTTTCAATCAATATTGTTTTTCAAAAATATGCATTTGGAATTGGGTGCTACTCAACTTTACAACTGAGAGGAAGGCCTCATTGAACAATTGTCTTATAAAACAAAAGTTGATAAATAAACTTTCCCAACCATAGGTTGAGGTACACTATCAAGGTTTAAGACTTAATGAAAATTAGTTCTCCATGTAATATTTTCAAAGATATGTTTTGGATAAGCATAAAAATAAAATAAAATCTAGAAGTTAAAAATAGGCTAACTATCTACAAACACAACTTCTCTAGTTTGCTCACTAGAGAGAAACATAATAGAGGGAAGTCAAAGCATAATCTAAACTTCTCAAGATAACCCCAAAATAGTTTCTAAAGAATACATTTCAATATTCATCCAATTGGTAACTAAATATGAAATTAAAGCTATTGTATTGTCTAGTATACAAAAGGCTCATGGCCTTGATGGATTCACAACCCCTCTATGCTAGGAATTTTGAGAATTTATCAAAGTTGATCTTATAGCACTCCTTGAAGAGATTGGGAAATATTCACAAATGGTTAAACCACTCAAAGCCACTACCCTATGTCGGCATTATGTGTTTTTGAAAAGATAAGCAACATTTTCAAGGTGTCGTACCCTTCACAAAGAGCCCAAGGGGCCAAAGAAAAATATAGTTCAAAACAGGGATTGAACTATAGGAACAACCAGAAACAATTGACTGACAGTTGTGGAAAACAAAGAGATTAAGCAACCCCAGAAACAGAGGGTTCAGAGTTGGCTCCACGAGCTCGAGTCCGAGAAGCAGAAACAGACTTCTTCTTTCGAAGAACAACCGACCAGGGAGGCTCGAAAACAAGAAACGAGGAGAACGGTGAGAGGAATGACCCCACCTCAGCCACCACAGGACCACCAAGCAACGAGGGAATCGACAGCAAGGCATCCGAGGACGGATCAACAAGCGGAAAAAAAGAGGCACCCAACAAAGGGCGAACAGGGTCAGTCAGGGCAGCGATAGCAGGTGCAGGGTCGGGCCCAACAGTGACAACAGAAGGGTCTGGCACAACAGAGTTAGTAGAGCGGTCCAATGGAAAAACCAAAGAAGAGAGCTTCGAGTGAGCAACAACAAGAGGATCAACCAACGAAACCTCTGAAGAAGAACTCACCGTGAGGTGATCAAGGAGAGCATCTGTCCACCAAGTTGCAACGCCCTTGCGATGGGCATGAGGGCAAGCAGAGGCCAAGTGACCCACCGAAAAGCATCTCCTACACCGAAAAGGGAGACCCTCGTAGTCTAAGAGCTGCTTCCAAGGTCTGTCATCCACCAACAAAACAACATCCCCATGGAGAGGTTTAGATATATCCAAATCAACTAGCAACCGAGCAACCGTGGTGTGCCCAAAATCCCTAGTTGTAGAATCCACCATCAAGAAATGGCCAATGGTATTGCCAATGGCCTTGAAGCATGATTCCTCCCAGAATTAGAGAGGAAGGTTTGGCAAACGGACCTAAACATGTCTGGTATTCAACGACTCCGTAAGGGGGTTGAAAGAACGAGCTCAGGGCCTAATGGATAGAGAATGAATACCCCACATCCATCCTCTATCCAGAACACAACTTCGCTCACGAGGGGAGCTAAAGGTGGCAATAAAGAAGCCCCTAGCGCTAGGGTAGACCTCGATTTCCCCAGCAACCAAAGGCTTCCTGGAAGTCTTCACCCAATCATGGAGGTCTGGAAGGGATGGCCACAGTCCATTAAATTTGCAGACCACACCTGTTTTCAGGTAATACTCCTCATTCTCTACAATCTCAGGCCCACAAACCACCACCGGGGAGTCCCGGGCACAAAGAATAGACCTTTGGGGAGGTCGAGCACAAACTCTAGCAGCTTCAAAAAAAGATTTTTCCGTCCCCGCAGAACACCCAGTAGTAGGAGGACGAGCAGTCACAAGCACCGAGGCAGGGGAGGGCCGGGAGAAGACCGTCTCAGAGAAGGACCTCCGATTAGAGGGAGCACAAGAGGCAGGAGCAACCGACACAGAAGGAACAAAGCCCACTCCATGCAACACTGCAGCCACACCAATAGCAGAGCCAGGGATGGGGGGAGCCCCATCAACACCGACCCCAACACCAAACACAGGAGCAGCAGCGTCCACAGGAAAAAACGTAGTCCGGAGGGAATCTTCATGGAGCAAGCTCCCGCACAGCCCAACAAAAACCCCGTCACCAGCCGCTAGAGAGCATCCACTCAAAACACCCCCAAGCTTCGCCACCACCACAGGCGCAACAGCGACAAACGCAGGGGACTGTTGGAGAGAGAGATGCCTGTTCGGAGAGGAAATCCCGCCCGGAGACATTTCGAAAAATAACAAATGCCTTTGCTGGTATGAAAGGAAAAACCTCGGCATTATGTGTTGTCATTGATGTCAACTTGAGGTTATGTTTGTATAGTGTTTTTGTGTAGTGTTGATGAGAGTGGGAGATTTGAGAAAGATGGTTTGACATAGATGAACTTGGGTTAGCATGTTTGAGGCAAGTCAATCCAGAAGTCCTAGGAGATGGATAAAGTGACAATATATTTTTTTGGAAGCATGGTATGATCATGATTAAGATAGTTGCACATTGTTGATTGTTTTCTCCATGTTTCAAAGGGTTAGATGAAAGTTAGTTGCTTTGTTGAGAAAATTTGTCTAAGGCAAAAAACTGCATGGTTTCCTAAGTGACTAGCTTTTAGTTTGCATTCCTTTGCAATGCATGATTTGGTGGTGCGGTTCTAAAGTTGAGTTTAGCAACTAGCAAAGAGGTTATTCCCATAATTTCATGTCATAAGCATTTCTATAACAAGAGTTAGATGTAACAGTTTTCCAAATTGCAGAATAACAAAGTTAAGTGTCTTAGATGCTCTCCAGCTTGCTTTGCATTCCTCCAAAGTGATAGATATGGTTGTGCGGACTTGAGGATATGTTCAGAGAGGTGTATGGGTTCATCCATATGTGTTTCAAATGTTTTGGTGAATCACAATGCTATATCTTGTGTTGTTGTGTCACAGTTTGTTCATAATGCTCTGTTCTTGCATATTCAGTAGGTTTCTTCATTTGCACCAACATATGATGATCAAATTCTTCAAGAGAATGTTGTTGATTACCTACATTGTTCACATCTTGGTTTGCATGATGTTTTTGGTTTCTCCCTGGGGGTGTAAAGATGAACAATTGGTAGTTTTGGTGGTGTTGATGTTTAGGTCGGTAGACTAGTTTCCTTCATTTGCGGTTGGTTCTGATTAGTTAATTTTTCTTCGAAGGATGTGTTGTGATGTATTTGGGCCCTATTATGTTGTGTTATGATCCACAACTTATTTCACTTTATAACATATATGTTTGGAGCCAACCTATGTAATATCACATGTTTCATTTTATAGGTCATCCTAGAGCCGACCTAATTGGTGGTTTGAGTTGTTGTAGAGGGTATTTATAAAAGAACAAAATAATTTGTGAATTGATATGAGAGAGTGTGTGCAGTATGTAGAATATGAAGTGTGTGAAGTCAGTATGATGGGGTAATTGTGCGAAAAAGGGACTGCAACATCAACATATGTTAAATGCTCCTTTTATAGTAGTGCATGTTCATATTTTCATTGTAATTTTCATGTATCTTGCTATTAGGCAATAAGCCTTTTCAGTAGGTCCTTTTATCTCGCCCTAAGGTTGTGCATCTTAGCCTGCAAGTCCATAGGCAGTGAGCATTAAGCAATATTATAATTTTTGTAAGCAATGAGCTTTATATAGTGTGAGTTAACTCTCACTATGGTTTTTCCCTCATTGGGTTTTCCACATAGAAATCTTGGTGTCCTTATGTGGTGCATGTTTGCATTTATGTTCTTCTTTCAGTTAATGCGATTTGATGTTTAATATGTAAATTGAGTTGTTTAAGATTTAGTATATGTTGATTCACCCCCCTTCTCAACATTTCGGTGTGTTCAACAATTGGTATCAGAGCCAAGTGCCTTTGAGAAGCCTAACAACTAAGGTAGATCCTACACTTGAACACATGGGATCTAAAGCAATGGTCAATGATATGTTTTCTCGAAAACCGGATCTAAAGTCAATGGAACTTGAAGGTTGGGACATCAATCCAAAAGATTGTGAAGTAGATTTTAAAGGAGATCTTCGATCTACTCTTGAAGATCTAGATGGAACAAGAACATTAAATTTGAAATATGAGTGTATGCTTGAAAAATCAAAGGCACAAGCTAGAGAATCAAAAGAAGAAATTGGCAAACTGAAAGCTCAAATGGAAGGAGGTAAAGGACGTGAGACTAAACTCAAGGAGGCAGAAGATGTGATCTCTAATTTGAAAGTTAAAGTTGAAGAAGGGAAGAGTATTGAGAATTGCTTAAATACCAAGCTCAATGATAAAGTAGCTGAATGTTCAAAGCTTGAGGAAGAGATTGTCACTCCGAAAAAAGAGATGAAAAAAGAAAAAAGAGCAAATTGACAAGGGCTTAAAATGAAAGGAGGTTCTATAATTCTTGATGAGTTGATTAACTCTCGAAAGCCATCAAAATAAAAATTTGGTCTTGGTTTTGAAAAGGGGAAAAGTCTTATAACTAGTGCATAGATGCAAACTTGTATGATAACTTCAAAGTGGGAGGAAAGTTTTAAACAAAGGAGGAGAAATATTGCATTGAAGAACCTAAGAATATATCCTCTGGAGATGCACAAAAAAATCAAGGAAGCAAGAAAGAAGGTGGATTCATTCCCATCCAGAGACAAAAAGGATTCAGAGGTCCTCCACCAACTAGACAACATACCTCTTCCAGGTTCAATTAATATTTTCAAGGTTATTTATATTCTTGCAATAATTTTGGACATAAGGTTGTTGAATGAAAAAGCAAGATGAGTCAAAATTCATCTAGGCCTCCAAGGTACAATGGAATGAACTCTCAATCATTTCATGGTTAGTGCTATGCTTGCAATAAGATTGGACATAAGGCTAATGAATGTAGAAGTAAAGTGATGAGGAATAGTTTTATGAATAAGAATAACGTCATGGCTTCTCAATCCTTCTATGGTTATTGTTACACATGCAACAAATTTGTTCATAGGGCTATTGATTGCAAATCTAATGTGAAAATAAGTAACTATGCTCCACAACTTAGTATCACCTGCTACAACTGCAATAAAACATTACACATTGCAAGGTTCTACAAGGGAAAGAATGTAAGAACTTTTGCTCCTCAAAAAGACACTAATCAACAAAATAAGGAAATGAACAAGATATGGTAGAAGAAGGAAGAGAGTGAAGTAAAGAATGAATCTATACCTCTGCCTTGTGCAGCTGGATCCTCTGGTAACTAGAAGAAAGTATTGTCTTAGGGGGAGTTGTAATTGCAAATATTTTCAAACCCCTGTAATGCATAAGATGTTGAAGTCTTCAACATAATAGTTAATGGTGACTTGGATATGTCTGGCTAATGATATTATGGAATTTTCTCAAGGTTCCAAAGCAAATATACTCTACGAAAGATTGTTGAATGATCATGGATCTTGGTGATATCATAGAACAATGAAAAATCTATTTGTGTCAAAAATAAAATGTATTTAACGCAGAGCAACTAGGGTAGGTGTGAAGAGTATTTTATCCCTACTTGATCAAATTTAATCTCATTCAAACAATATCAAGTATGTGCAAGAGCTAAGGAAGTGAAGAAGGTTTTCAGTGAATTTGTGTGTAAACCCTAACAACAATATTTAAAGGTATTTCTTAGATTTTCTTGAAAAACCCTAGTTTTAGAAAGTTATCATGGCTACATCAATAGTTATTGATGTTGTTGAGAAGCCAAGGCCAAAATTCAAGAAACATCCATATATATCTACTGTGACCAACAAGGATGGAGCATTTTCTCACGTTTCGATATATGTGCTTCATAGTGAATATGTCCACATCTATATTCATTCACAAATAAATGAGTACAATCATCTGAAGTTGGAAGATTTTAGAAGAAATCATCTCTTGGGTGATGATTTTCAACTCAAACCAGAGTATGCAAATGTAGAAGCAAAATGTTTAGATGTGTGGAAGGGTTTCCCCAAATTTTTCTATGAAGATGAATGGGTGAAAATCTCCTTGAGTTGGATCCATGAAGATATATTTTGGCTTGATCAACCCTACCTGATCACAAAGGAAGCCATTAGGGTTGTGACTGGGTTGTGCTCCATCGAACCTGTGTCAACACTGAAGGCCATGAATTATGAAGAGGTTATGAAGCTTATAGGAGCAAAATTCGACAAAAAACCCCTAATTGTGGATGACATCTTTGACCTAGGGGTACAGTATGCTACGATGGGCATCGTGGTGGAACCCTTAA